>PVIR01014989.1:0-39163 GCA_004026965.1 Petromus typicus | reverse complement strand
AAAAAAAAAAAAAAATTTACAAGACAAAATAACACAAAAAAAGACAGGACACAACAATGGTCTGAGAGAGCATTTACAAGCAAAATCACCAAAGTGTATAAAGGAGGCTATTTTTGGTGGTGGTGGTGTTTCTCTGGTACTGGGTATTGAACCTAGGCCTTTGCACTGAGCCTCATCTCCAGTTCTTCATTATTTTGAAACAGGGCCTTGCTAAATGCTCAGGTAGGTTCAAATTTATAATCCTTCTGCCTCGGGCTCTCATGGTGTTGGAATTATAAGCATGTCATTTCTGGTTTTAAATGATTTTCTAAGAATCAACTTCAAATGTTACTTAGTTGGTTCACAGTGCTCCAGAACTATAAAGTATTTTACTCAAAGTACCCAGTTAAATATTGATTTGGAATAGTCCTGCTGATAATGTACACTGTAAGTATAGAGTATATAAATATATACTATAATATCTATCAATAATATAACTATAAAATATGAATAAAGAAAAGTGGTACTACCATAGTACCAAATATTTTAATTATTAAAATACACAGGGGAAATAATTAGTCTACTATACCTGTACTATTTTTCATAAAATAAATATCCTCAGTTAACATGGCAGAATGCAAAATCTTATCAAATTTAGGTGATGGGTATCTGAGGGTTGTGATCCTATTTTCTGTATATTTTAAAATCTTGTATACAATAATAATAATAATAATAATAATAATAATAAATACAATAGAAATATAGAAAAAAAATGTCAGGAAAAACTACTACTCTTTACAAAATCCTTCCCAAATATTTCCTACTGAAGTTGTTCAAAAGAGAAAAATATCTAATTATTTTAATCTGCTACTTGATTAGCCTGGCAATTTGTATATGAACAAATCCACTTTTCATCAATCAAATGGGAAGAACTACTTTTGTATAGGAACTATTTATTAAAGAGGAGTCCCTGTCAGTGTAACAGAGTTCTAGAAACCAAACACGTGCATACATGCGGGTGCATACAAACAGAAACACACACAGGTGCGCACACATCCTCATCTTTGCTTTTCCACTTTGTAATTTCCTTGATTTTCCATATTTTAAAGTATGACTTCACATTTTTTGAACAGGAAAACAGTAGCCCCCTAAAACACGTACTGATGTCCTAATATCCAGTCCCTATGAATGTTACATTATTTAGAAAAAGGGCCTTTGCAGAGCTTGTGCTGGCATCTACCTGGATTTCAACTGGGCTCTTAATCTAATGACAAGTGTCTTTGTAAAACAGGGGTTCTCAACTCCTGGATCATGGAGCAGTACCAGTCCACAGCCTGGCAGCAGGGAGTAAGCAGCAAGTGACTGAGCAAGAGGAACTTTCTGAACTTACAGCCACTCACCACTACCCTCAGTACCAGGTGAGCTCTGCCTGTCTGATAAGTGGCAGCATCAGATTCTCAAAGGAGTACAAACCTTACTGTAAACTGTACACATAAGAGATCTAGATCACAAGTTCCTTATGAGAATCTGTCTGATGACCTGAAATGGAGTTAAGGTGGTGGTGACAGCACTGAGAAGCAGGTGCAAATACAGATCAACATTATCAGAGAGGTCTGACTGCACAGAGATCTTAATGAATCAAGTACTTGCAGATGCACATCAAAATTCTATCAACTAAGCTCTAATCTGGTGGCAAGCTTTACAGTGTGGAAAGTGAGTCAATGGACTTCAGTGTACAGCCTCATCTAGTGTCAGGCTCCAAGTCAGAAACCAACACTTAATTTAGCCTACATATGGCCTACTCATTAATTTATTTACCATTTCCATCTATCTCTCTATCCTATACTTTGCACTGATCTGAAAGTTTTAGTAAGATCCTATGCTAACTCTAGCCAAAATGAATAAAAACAAATGTCACTGGAAATATCTGAAAAGTGGGAAAGACCTAACAATGACAAAACAGAGGACTGTCAAAAAGAAAGTTTCATTTAAAAGTCCAAGAGTTCTATGTAAATTATCGTTCATTTTAACAGCTAATATACATTCTCTAAGCCAATTTTGGACAACATGCAGCAACTGAATGGTCTCCACTGCTTCACAACATGAAAGAACACATGGACTCAAAGAACAAAAGGCCACCATTTCTCCAAGTATGTCTGCACTGACCGAATCATTCTTAGCGACTACATCATTAAAGCTAAGAAGCCCTTTACAATTGGTAAGGAATTGATGGTGCCTGCTGCTAACATTTTCATCTGTTGTTGCAGACTTTTAGAAGTCTGCAATCTAAAAGGTAGCATGTGTTCCCCTTTTAGCCAGCACCACAACTAGATACTCATGAAACAACTGTTAAAAGAGAAATAAAGAGGCACAGTGGTACACAACACTGGTTGATGAGTCTACCAATACTGATTACAAGGCAATCGTATTTGTTTTTACTTGATAAACTTTTCAGTGAATGAGGATATGTAGTTGTTGCCAACTGACACCACAGCAGTAGAACTAATATTTGAATTAGTCCTTTTGGGTGGGTATATGCATAGATTAAATAGCTACCGTGACGGGACAGTATGACTTAACAACTCAAGTCAAAAAGATCACTTCTGAATATGAATCTACACATTGTGTCATCTACAAAGAAAGGCTAGTTAATTGAAAAATGTCACTTGAATTTAAAAACATCTTGCAGGGTGTGATTAAAATGAACTCATGTCAGTTTGCATAGCTCTATGAGGAGATGCATAGAGAGCACACAGATGTGAGGTGTCTTTCTACTTCAGATCACTGGATGGAGTTTTTGTGTCACAAGAGTCATTCCAGAGATTTCTTTTAGAAAAAGTTACCACTTGCAGGGCAAGTGTTTCAGTAATATAGCATGGGTCACAAAACTTACTCAGCAAACTCAATCTACTGCTTCAAAGGATAATGATAACTGTATTTAAGTCAGGAGATAAAGTGGCTGCACACAAAGCCAAATGAGTTATGGGAGCAAGGAGAAAGCACTGGAATATATGATATGTTTCAAACATGAGCAGAGATTTTAGAGGCTAAGCCAAGACTTTCTTTCTCCAAACTGGTACATGACACTGTCTCAGCTTTCAAAAGAATTTGAGCATTATTTCCCAACATGAAAGACTCCCCTCCCCCAATCTGGAAAAGGGACGGATCTGTGACCCTTTGTGAATGAGGTTAACTGACTTTGTCCATGCAGGAAGAGGATCAACTTCTTGATAGTGCATATGATGGTGACCTCAAAAGCAAGGAGGAATATCCCGAGATAACAATAAAGCACTGAAAATCCTGCTTCCATTTCCAACAACTCATCATTGTGAAACAGAACTTTCCTGCAGTGACAGCAACCAAAATGAGATTATGGACTAGAGTAGACAGAAGCTACACACTTTGGCGTCACTGTCCCCCATCATTTTGATCAGACTGTCTAATTGCAGGAAAATAAGCTCAGGGGCCCCACTGATTCTGTACTATGGTGAATCATATAATTACTTCATTATATGCAACAGTGTAATATTATTAAGTATTAAATAAACATATCCACTTAAGTGGTCCTGAAACCACCACCACACTATACCCCCAGTTCGTGAAATACTTGTCTTCACAAAAGCAGTCCCTAGTACAAAATGGTTTGGGAGCACTGTTACAACACTAGCACTGATTTTAAGTGGAAAACCACCCTTAAACAGAATACAAAGCAGAACCACAAAAAGAATGGTGAAAAAAGCACTTTACATGTGGATACGGAATTACATCTCAGTTAAGAAAAATATTTTCAAGTTACAGAAAAAAGTCCAGAATGGCAAGTTCTTACTCTTCTTCAAAACCTAAATACTATGGTACCATTTTTATTTAAAATGAAGAAGAGAAAAACAGGTACATATATAACTATATACACACACAAATGCTTAAAGTATTTTTGAAGAATATACAGGGAGTGTATATTGTAAACACTCTTTTTAATTCTTGGACTATATCAATGTATCAAGTGTTCAAAAATAATTATAAATTTTAAATTAATAAAAAATATTATAATGAACAACATGTATTTTAAGAGGATGTATGACTCTTACTGTGGTATTTTTCTAAAGAGAAATTACTGAAAAGTGGCTATTCTTATCATTATGATCTACTCAAAGAGCTGATAATTTGGACTAGAACAATAAAGAAATGGCACAAATTAAGACACATTTTGAAAGTCAGGATACAGAGTTTGGTAACACACTGGGTATGGGCCAGAGAAAAAGTAAAGTCACCACAAACCACAAGGTTTTTAATGATGCCCAGTTTTTTATGCTGTTATTTTTCTGTTTTACAGTATCAGGGATCAAACCTAGGGCTACTGAGATGCATACCCAGTTCATATCATCTTTCATTCATCTTTCTGAGTTGCTAAATTTCCCAGACAGGGCAGGAACCTGCAGTACTCCTGCCTCAGCTTCCTGGAGTGCTGAGATTATAGGTGTGGGCTTCCATTCGCAGTGACTCAAGGTAATTTTCTCAATTACAGCTCTGATACACCTTGACTTTTTCGCTAAGACTGAGTAAAATTAATTTACAGTAAATATCTCATCTTACAGGCCAGACATGGAATTTACAGTTCCTGTACACTTGTGTAAGACAACCATCTTTATGTCAAAGGATTCTTCCCACTTTTATAACTTAAGAAGAAACTCTAGTAACTAGCACAGGTAAACCATGCTGTTAGCCTTCTGTGCCCCTTTTCTCCAAGCTCTCTCTCCTCTCAGAAGAAAAACACCACATACCAAGGACTGAGTGAAAAGCCCACTCACAGTCATTCCATCAGTCAATGACGCACAGTGCACACACACTTTCATCTCCTCTTAGCTCATGCAGACCATAGCGGGCTGGCTCTAAGGAAGGTGGCACTAAGGAAGGTGGCACAATGGAGGATGGACATTTGGAGGTTGGGGAAGGAGGAACTAGACAGGAAAATAAACCCTTCCAGGCCCCGTCCATGACCCAGCCACCCAACAGGAAGCTAGCTCTACCACGCTATAGACTAGTCCCTATGCATTTGGATGAGGTCTTGCATACCTTTTTAGAACTAACCTACAGCACTCATCTGCATTTCACTGGCAGCAGGGTTATCCAGATGTTACCCATTTTTCCACCATTAGGACATATTTGTAAATGTCAATAACAGGTGCTCTTGTCAAGAAATGTTACTCTCATCACAGACTGATGGATATAAAATAACCATTGGGCTTTGTGTAGAATGTATTTTAACCACCAGCCCTAAACAAACACAATTTTAAATGTTTTTGGAGGGGAAGGGATTGAACCCAGGGATGCTCTGTACCACTAAACTACACCGTCAGCCTTTTGTTTTATTTTGCTTTCTGAGACAGGGTCTTGCTAAGTTGCCCAGATAGGGCTCAAACTTGTGATCCTCCTGCCTTACCTCCCACAGCACTGATATTACAGATATGTGCCACTCTGCTGGCAGCAATTAAGATTTTTCGGACAGTGCAATAAAGTGTTACATTTAAAATATTTGTAAAGCCCTAAGATTTACAGTTAATTAGTACAAAATGAGTTTTCTTATTTCCTATGTGATCTAACTTTAGCCTTTGCCCTTTTCTAGAACAATACTTTACTCTTTCACAGATAACACCCTTTTGTGAGTTCATACTCTGTGTTAAGACATGTGGATGGCACTGTACTGTGTGTTCTATTTATTCCTCAGAGAAAATTTACAAGACAGGTACCATCATTATCCTATTGTGCAGATGAATAATCTCAGAATTTGTCATATTCCTTCAATTACCCACAGAGGCAGAGCCAGAATGTGACCCAGAAATAAAGATTCCAAAGCTCCTACTCCTCACTTCCATGACATTAACTCTTTCCTTCCTTCCCTCTCTCCTTCCCTCCTCCATTTCTACCTCCCTCTCTCTTTCTTTTTTTCTGTCTTTCTTTCTCTCTTCCAGAGATCCACCTCAGGACCTTGCATCTGCCAGGCAGTCACGGCACCATTGTGCTATATCCCTGGTCCACTAACCACATCTTAGCCCTGAAATGCAAATTGGATCAGTTCAGTTCTGTGAAAATAAAACATCTCTGAGTGCATTCCACAATGCACAAAACGGAGCTGAAATTCCTCGGCAAGCCCGGCAGTTGGGCTTGGCATTACCGCCAACAACCCCCACTCCCCACAGGGCTGCCAACAGCTTCCATCCACTCTGATGCTCACCCAGAGAACCTTCCTTCAGTCCTGTCTGCTGGAAAAGAGCCATCTCTCCAGAATCCAACCCAAATGTCATCCTTCATATATCTATTTCTAAAAGCCTAGGCTACTTCTGAGATTTTTTTTAAACAGCTTTTTCCTATTTGGAGATATTGTAATATTTTATGGCTTCTCAGGCCACTACAACTCTATCTTGTTTGTACTTTTTCTTCTCTCACATGTCCATGGTAGGGAGTGCTGGCTTGTAATCTGTTTCCTATATATTAATCGCATGTAAAAATATTTATAGTATTAACTATGAGCATAAATCCGAGTTCTCAATAATGAAGTTCTACCTTCCCAATTATTAACTAAGAATTCTTATCATAAAATTTCACTTTCAAGTTTTAAAAATCCATCAAAGAATCTAAATCAAGTTATTTAAATCAAACTCTAAGTGAATTTCCCAAAATTCACAACTAGCAGTACCTAGTCAACAGTAAATACTAGCATCACACAAGTGGAAATACAGACACAATCAAATCCCTAAAACAGCACCTCCAAGCTCTGTCTTGTCTTTTCATGAATGGACAATACTTCCCTGAAAACAGCTATGAGATTCTGTTTTAAAGACGAGTTAAATATGAGAGCAATCTGGAATTCGGTAACACTAAAAAATTTTATTATGTTAGTAATACAAAACTAATCTTGAGGGCCAGGGATTTAGCTCAGTGGTTCTGGCACCTGCCTGGCAACCACAAGATCCTGAGTTGCACCCTGGTAACAAAAAGAAAACCAGAAACCTAACCTTGAAATCAGTAAGACTAAGAGGGTCTCAGACGCAACATTCTAAAGTTATGTAACTGAAGAAAGTTCTCAGTGTAATTTAAATGTCTCCTTGAGAAGACGGGCAAAGCAGCTCTAAGTGGAACTATGAGGGTGCTAAATCCACTGATGAATCCACTATATTCCTGTCAACCGTTAGCCCTTCAAAGTCACAAGATAATAATTATGCCAAGATTATGCAACAATAAACAGCCTACTAACAAAAAAACAAACAAACAAACAAACAAACAAAAAAACTAAGGAACTATCTCTTTCCAAAAACTACTGTGGGCTGAGGATTTAGCTTAGCGGTTCCAGCGACCGCCTTTCAAGCCCAAAGTACCAAGTTCGATCACCAGTACCCACATACCACAATGCCAGACGTGGTGACTCACATTCACCAGAAATTACTACCACATACTATAGTGCCAGGTGTAATGGCTCACGCCTGTAATCCCAGCACTCGGGAGGCAGAGGAAGGAGGATTGCTGTGAGTGTGAGGCTCAGCTGGACTACATAATGAGCTCAGGGCCAGCCTGAACTATAAAGCAAAACCCTGTCTCAAAGAAAAAAAATACGTAGTATATCCAGTGAGATCTAAATCAATTTAAGTAATACTAAAATATAATCAAGAAGTAACAGGAAAAGTAGAACATTTTGAAATTCCGTGGCTTAAATAGTAAAATGGCTCTTTCCACAGAACCCAATGGGAAGCAAGGTGCAGTTAAGTTAGATTAGATGAATCCAGCTCAGGAGACAGTTGTGTTCCTTTAGAAGTTTCACAGTAGTATTGCCTTTCAAAATTATGTTCATGCCTTAGTTTTAAAAAAAACACATAGTAAAGGCTGGGGATTTAACTTAAGCACCTGCCTTGGAAGCACAAGGGTCCATGTTCAATCCCTAGTACTGCAAATGTAATAATAATAATAAGCAAATATTCCTCGCTCTAAAAGAGGCATGGTTAGAGGGACACAAGCAAGGCCCTTGGCGGTGCAAAACTTCTGAAGGCACCAATCTCAGGGCCATGGCCTTGCAATGCTCACCTGATTCCAGCCCTATCCCTGGGCGAGGGCTTTAGGAATTCAACTCAAATGTCATAAATCTAAATAACTCCAAAATCTGGGCTGTTATAGTTTGGGGTGAAATAAAGTAACTATAGAATATTTACCTGCAAACTATAGTGTCTCTTGTATGAGAAATCCAACTTATAAATGAAGAACAAAATAAAGATAATAGGAAGTAGGAAGATAGTAGATCTTTTTCAAATGCAAAGGGGAACAAGAGATAGAGGGGAGGTAAAGAAAGGATGAAAAGAGGAATTAAGATGTGTTATGTACAGGCATCAACCTCACAAAAGGAATGTAAACATTATGTACTGCAAATGTACTAATTTTAAAAAGTCTAGACTGATCTTCCTAAATATTAACATTAGTTTTGAGCAGTTAGATTCAGATATATACTGTATACCACTACAGGTTCTTTTTTTCGCTAATGAGCATGTATAATTTTTTAATAAAAAGTACTAAAGTTATACTTCTAAAATATGTTTACTCCCATGCCCTCTACACTAAAAGCACCAATTCCCACCCCCCACCTCCTCCCATTAACTTCATTCATTGAATGACTTCATCTATCTCCTCTAATCATAAATCTGTATTTTCACGTTTCTTGGCCACCTATTTCCTCAATAGATCAAATGAGTGTTTCACTGGCAATTCAAATACTGTACTGGTTAACTATGACTGTAATCGGACTCTGACCCAGTAGAGAAGTGAGCAGATCCTGGGGCTGCTGCGTTCCTAAGTACAAGAAGTGAATGGGGCGAACCTCTGGGCATCTTCCTCACAGGCACTCCTTTGCTCTGCCTCCCCGCTGCCGGGAAGGGCGCATTTTGCTCCACTGGGCCCTGCTGCCACGTTTCCCAGCTGAGGATTACAAGCCAAAATAATCTCTCCTCCTTTACACTGTGGGTGCATTTTGTCCCAGCAAAAGATAGCAGACCAATATAAAAAATTGTAAGTCCACACATGCTATCTATCCTCTTTATTTCCCATTAGACATTTAGACTACCAAGTATAATAAGACCCCAAGTTATTCTGGTTCAAACCCAAAAATTATCTTCAACATCTACCTTTCCCATACCCCATCATAAAGTTTACAAGCCAGTTATCCCAACTCTAAATGAATCTGACATCTAACCAACATTTCCTTCCCAGAAAAAAGACACTGGCTACGGCTTTCATTATGTATATACAAAATATCACTAACACTCATAAAACCGAATAATTACAAGCAGTATATTGCCCTCAACACACAGTACAAAACAGCAAAAAACAAGAATTTTTTTTTCAGGGCAGGAGTACAACCCAGGCCATACACAAGCTAGGCTAGTACTCTATCACCAAGCTATCTTCTCAGCCCAATAAACAGCTTTTGAATGAATGAATGGAGAAAAAACTTACTCTTTCCACTTCCCATCTCTGCTACTTTTACCAAACTATTCTTCAGTTACTCAATCTTCCTAAAATTGGTTCTTAACAAATTGTAAAAGCTTTTATTTGCCAGTGTCACATGAACAAAGTACAAATTCGTCAGCTTGACATTCAAAGCATTCCAATATAAGGACTCTTTCCTCAGCCTTACAGCCCATGATTCTAATCATTAGATCCAAGCTTCGGTTACCACTTATGAGTCTTTCCTCATGCACCCCAGAAAATGCCATTCTCTGCAGCTCTCATACTTTATCTAGCCTTCAGAATCCAGTGCAAATGTCATCTCCCCAAAGCCCAAAGTTATCTGTACTTTCCATATTAGATCTCACAGCATTTTGTAACTTTCTTGTATAATTTACCACACAAATCTATAATTAAATATATTTAATATATCATATTTACCACCATATGAATTTTAAGTTCCTTGTGAACAAGAACCACAAATTTATGTCCTATAATATGTCAGCACAATAACATACTAAGATCTCCAGGAAATGAGACACGTGTGTTAATACAATAGCAGCTGCAGAGAAATGTGAGTGTTTTACAAATGTCAGACACTATGCTAATCACTGTACATATATTACTGAATTTACTCCTTATAGTTTCTCCAGAAGGAAGATGCTACAGATATGTATTTATTACTCAAAGTAACTGGGACTGGAAGTATTTCAGATTTCAGATTTTTTTAGATTTCAGAATTTGCACATATACATAGTGAGGAATCTTCAGGAAGAAGCTCAAGTCTAAATATGAAGTTCATTTATGTTTCACATACACTTTCATGCACAGCACGAATGAAGGTAAATTTATACATTATTTTTAGTCCACTTATTTGGAAATCGGCCTCATCACATGATGTCAGGTGTGGGATTTTCTACTTGAGGAAATCACTGGCACTCAAAAAAAGTCAGGTTGTAGAGCACTTTAGATTTCAGATTGGAGATCTGTATAATCTCAACTTGCATAATCTTCATTTTACAAAGAAGAAAAGTAAGGCACAGAGAAAATTATATCACTTAAGGTTTAACAGTATACTTCAATTTTTATATGTAATTCTATAACTGCCATCTGTGTATATATGGTTAATGTCTGACTTTGGACTATTTCACTGGATTCTAAAATTTATAACATTCAAATAGTACAGATATTTCCGTGGTGTTTCCTATTTATTCTTTACGTATTTCCTAAAAGGACTAAATATTTTATAAAGCTACCAAAAAATAAGAGGGTGAAAATTTTATTGCCTCTTCAGTCCCTTGGCATCTCACCATTCTTTCCTCATTCTCCTAACTCAAGTAGGCAAAAGATGATGTGGAAAATGCTTGATCCTAAATAATTTTAGTATTCTACTAAGTAAAATACTTGATCTTAAATAAAGTACTCTACTCTTTCAAAGTTTATACCTAATGTTTTTGGTGACTGTTACTATTATAAACAATGTTCTAAGAGATACTAAGTTTAACTAATTTACTGAAAGTTATTCAATAATAATTATACAGAAAGAAAATCAAGCACTTAATTTCAGATATTCATTTAGTCACCAAATCTTTACTTAGAACATATTGGGATCAAGTAATATGCTACTACTTGAGCATATATCAACAAACTGTCTTCAAGACGATGTAAGTTTTTTGTAGGTTAAAGGTCAACTTAAGCATGGAAGAAGTTGGTTCAACGATCAAAAACTCCTTTGAGATGCTTCTCTCAGGTCAACTGTAAGACTAATTCCAAGTAAAGTTATTTATTTTCATAAGAGAAATGTCCAAATGTGGTGAGATTAATGAAGATTTTCAGAAATTTAAGTAAAGAATTATGAAACAACGGATTCCAGGGCTGAAGGCTACAGATTTAGCTTAGTGATATGGTGCCTACCTTGCAACCACAAGGGCCTGAGTTCGATCCCTGATACCCACCTCCCCCACCACACACACACACACACAGACTCCAAAAGCAGAAGACCGTACTTAGAAAAGGTAACAGCTGGAACAAAACAATCTATAAAAGCATAAATGGTACAAACTTTAGGTCATCAAATCAGAAAGCATTGTAACAATAACTCCCTTTGATATTTTTACATAACTTTTGGAAAAAGTTCTCCTTCCCAAAGCATGAAATAAAATTATGAAAATATATCAGTATATAATGAAACTGTATATAAAATAATCCAAAGAGATTATCAGAAAAATTGAAACAAAGCTGTAAGTCACTGCTGAAAAAAGAGGGCATCACTTAACCCTTACGAAACTATCAGAGATGAAAATCATGCTCTCTGCAGCAATGGGACTATTTTTAACTTACAAATTACTAGTAGAAATTGAATACTGAGATTAAACCTTTAGTTTGATTCACTTCAGCAATGTCCAAGCCAATCCTTCAGCTCTGTACACATTTCAACCTAACTTTCTAGGATAAGCAATCCTAACACTGGGATGAGGTTTTAACAGCACCTTTGCCTCTTCAGTTTTCCTCTTCTCCAATTTGCCTCTATCATGAACCAGGCTACTAAAAGAAGTCATTTGAGAAAAGACTTCTATTATCACATCAGTGTTTGGTGTTGGTAGTCTGGTCAGCTTGAAGACAGCATAACCCACACGGAATGCCTCATCCCTCCTCTCAGTAGGACATCTACACAGAAGGGTCAGGACCAAGTCTTGTTCCAACACAGGCCCAGTAAGGCTTTGCACCTAGCAAATAGTTAATAATAGACATTAAATTACTTGAAAGAGAAATAAAATGCTCATTTCACAATTCCCAGAATGGAGTAAAAAATGATCAAAATCCCATGTGAATAAGCCTTGACCAAAGTTCAGGATGTTTTACACATTAAGAACATAGATGACGTGCAGATCCAGTTCTATCCATCATTCAAGGCAAGTTGCCAACAGTTAAGAGTTTAAACTAAGTTCATTCACAGGTTTATCTTCTCAAGTATTCATACTTCATGTTTTATAACTTCAAAGTAACCTGAGACTTTTTCTAAAATATTTTAAAGAGATCTCACAAACAGCCTGTACAGTTCAAGAAAAGAGAAACATTCAACTATTCAGACAATATATACTCCCTTCTGAAAATAATTAAGCAAATTTTACTAATTTACCTTCAAACAAATTTATTTTTAAGAAGTGGTTCATGTCACCTTCCAATTTTATGTTAAAGGAAAAGAGTTTTATAAAAAATAAAAGACATAATAAAATAATTTTCCATCCATCTTCTCAAAGTTAATCTTAACACAATAAAACACTGCAAAATTTTAAGCACAACTTTTCCATTCCAGTAAAAGTCTTGTAATGGCAAAATAGGGAAAAGTGTATACATAGTAATTACAAACAACTTAACATATGCAAAGTATTGTAAAAAGGGACATACAATGGGGCTGAAAGCCAGGGTCCATGGAGGTGTCCCTTTTACTCATTTATTCTATCTTTAATATAAAAAGCCCTAAATTTATTTAATAGGAAGTAAATAAAAAGCAAACAAATATCCTCCTCAAAATGAGTTACTTCCAATTTGACCAAGTGACAGACTCCAAATAAAAGAAATCTTTGAAAGTGTATCTGACCCAGCCTTACCATACAGACCAGACTTGTTTGCATCTTGAATGCACAAAGTTAATATTGCTCAGCATCCAACACACAGCCTTTAGATTTCTTTGGGAAGAGATCCAAGAAGTGTTTTTGTGTCTTGGCAGTTATTTTGATTATAGTATTAAATATTTTTAATTTACCTCTAATCAAAATCTAAGTGAAAATCATCGCACTATTTTCTACCAACACCTCAATAACTGTTCAAGACATTTTTATGTTGTGCTCTTTGCACCTAAATTACCTTTAGCAAAGCTTTGGTTGTGTTACTGCTGTTTGTACTCTAGATTAAGTACATTTAAAACTTCTCAGATAATACGTAGAGTATAAATACTTAAGAGAATCAGGATCGCTGTTACTAGTTTCTTATATACTTTCAAAAACCTAGTTAAATCTTCCCCCTCCTTTCCTTGTATTCAATCCCTATAGACACTGCTGATGACTCAGGCTGCAGTAAACTGTGACCCCCGAAGTCTGTCCACATCCTTCTGAAGACTCAACTCTACTGTATGCTATGGTGTACCAGGTACAAAAAAGGTACCATACACAGTGAAGAAAAGAGACACTGTCTCTGCCTTAAAAGTTTCACAAGTCTTTTTGTTCTCTGTCATGGTCACTTAGAAAACCAAGCAACAGCACTCAGACAGATGAAGTAAGAGGTCTACTTTAAATTTAAGGGAAGCCTGACCTACATATTGAGTTTGAGGCCATCCTGAACTACATAAGACCCTGTCTCAAAAAAAAAAAAAAAATACATGAAAGACAGAAAAGAATACCAAGTAAAAACTACAATGCAATTCACATTAACTTTTATAATAAATGATGTGTTACAAAGATGATAATACACAGATTAGATTAGAAGGTTAAAAGGCTTCCATAAGATATATCCAAAAGAGAACTACCCTAGAATTCCTTTAAAATAGCACAAAATTTCCTAAATAGCATATAATGAATCAAGCAATTGTCAGAGTCTTAACTTACAGAAGGTCTAGGTCCTGATGAAACCTATCATTGATTGAAAATACCACAAAACTTAAAAATGCACATAATACCCTAAACCTACCAAACAACACAACATAGTCCTCTTGCCTAATTTAAACTTACTCAGTGCACTTACCTACCATTAGGCAAGGTCACCCAAGATAAAGACTATTTTATGAATGATGATGTACTGGATACCTCATGTACACACACAAACGGGTATGTTGTAGAAAGGATGGAATGCAAAAACTAAACACACTATCTCTGGGAAAACCGCACACTAAAGCTTCTCTTGTTTCATTTCTCTCACGATCACTCTCAGCTCATTTGGATGCTCAGCACACAAGAGGGTCCTGGACTCCTATACAGTGGTAGCACTTAAAAAGATGCAAATTCTAAGTAGTTTCTACTGAACACAGGTAGCTTTTTCCCCATCCTGCAGTTAAAAATAAAAAATCAAACCATTCTCAGTCAGGGACTGTCGTATATGGGAAGTTAAAAATGTAAAGCCACTACAGAGACAGGAAAAAACCCTTTGATTGGATTATGAAGCAAAGAGAATTTGGTGTCAGGGAAAAGAGAGTATCAGCAGGTGAACGGACAGGTCAGATTTTAAGCATCAGGCAGGGAACTAATCATGTAACATAAAAAACACATATACTTCAGCAGAAATGAACTCATGGAGATCAGTTCCAAGGGGTTTCACACAGTAATGAAAGGTGCTGTGAGACTTCAGGCTAAGTGCAGCTCCGGGGCAGAACATTTGCCCCACATACACATGGACCTGGGTTTGAGCCCCAGCATAGCAGAAAAGAAAAAAAAAAAAAAGACAAAGATCTCTCCCACCAGCATTTCTTATAGAAAGAGGCCCTGATGCCAGATGACCTAAAGCTGAGAGGCTGACACTGACTCAGTCACACAAGGAAAGTGCTTTCCCAAAGACACACGTTCCACCACAGGAAAATTTATCCCAAGCTGTGTTTCAGTATGTGCATTCTTACAGGGCTACAATTCAAAGAAAAGACTGCAAGACAAATGATAATCATAAATGAGATCCAAGTTATTCATTCAAGAAAATGACTAAATAAGGAAATAAATGGTGTAACAGAAATATTTGTGATCCACTAAATGCTTTACCCCTTAAAAAAAATCCATTTAACAGCTACTTATAGCAGCAGCATGCTCTGAGTTCCAAAACAACCAGGATTAGATCCATACTTTGCCATTAATGAGCTGTTTGATATCAATTAATGTTCCTCATTACAGCCTGGGATGCTTCCACTGCAGAAGAAGGGAAAAAAAAGTTCTGGATTTTCTATTGTGCTCTTACTAAAACATGTGTAAGATGTAATATAGTCAGGCGTGGTGGTGCACACCCAAAATTTCAAACACTCTGGGAGACTAAGAGAAGAGGATCCCAAGTTTGAATCCCTTATGGAAAATTTAGTGAGACCCTGTCTCAAAATTAAAAAATGAAAAAATGACCGAGATTGCAACTAAAAGCCCAAGCCCCGTACCATGAGAAAAAGGGGGGAGAGGGTTACTGGGCAGGGGGTGACAGGGAAGGAGGAGGACAAGGACCAAAGGAGTTAGGAGGGGTAGGAAGGAAAGTGCAGGATGTACACACTAAGTGCTGTGAGAATTTTGTGTTGGTGTCTATTTCCCCAATAGTATTACACCACTGAAATACAACCTCTGAGCTTAGTGAAGACATGTCACTTTATATACTGAATGGCTGTAAGACGGCATACTTTCATTTCTTAATGTTGATAGCCATGATAATTAAAGACAGCATTTTATACAGCTGTAAAAATTAGGTTAGACCTGTGAGGAATTCATTAACTAAAGTTAGAAAACCATGTTAATTGCTGGCTAACAACTGGCTCCTACAAAACAATGAGGTTTCATTCCTTCCTCCTGCTCTGTCTGCTCAAAGGAAAAGTCCTACTTTCTACTCTAGGAGAATTACTTCTGAAATGATAATATAATAAGACTTTCGATTAGTCTAAATTTTACTGTGTTTGTTGTTTCTGTTAACAGTTATACTATATTTTTCACCCATTTTGAAGAGTTTAAGTACTATAACATTACAGACAAACCCAAGAAGGAAGGAAATTAATTAGGTTGCTGTGTCCCATCTTATTTAATCTTCAAAAAGTCCTGTAACAGTGAAAGCAATCTCTCCAAAAATCACAGGGCTAGCCAATGTTAAAGTCTGGATCTGAATAAAGGCAATCCTTACTAGACACTTACTACCCATGATTTCAGTTTAAAATGAAAAAAAACTGGAGCTGGGGTACAATTCAGGGGTACAGCTCATGCTCACATGGGAAGACCTGAACTAATCCCCAGCTCCCCTTCCCCCAAAATTAGTGCATTTTCTAATTATAAAAATTATTCTACTTCACTGCCAGAACTGTAAAAGACAGAAAAATACAAAGAAAATCAGAACTATTTGATATATAAACAGGTCTTACAGCTTAGTGAACATTCTCTTTACATAATGGAATTTTAAGTTCCAGGATTTTTTTTGTTGTTGTGTTTTGTTACTTTGCTTTGTTTCTAAAATACTGGGGACTGAATTCAGGTAAAAGGATTCAGACATGCTAAGTAAGAATTCTACCACTGAACTACACCCCCAGCCCTTTCTGTGTATTTCATGTACAGAATCCTAAAAGAAGAATCACTGGGTCAAAGGTAACATTTCAAACTTTTCATACATATACTTAACTTGCCATTCAGAAAAAAAATGCATTAACACATCATTAATACACCCACCGTGTATGAATTACATTATTTTTGTCTTTTAAAGCTTTATTTATCCAAGTAACAGATGTTCAAAAGTTACACTGAATACTAAAACACAACCTCAAATTTGGCTAAGATCCAAAAAATACTTTAAAATGACAAGTTGTGATTTCTTAGGTACTAGTTAAGGGAATTCTAAAACAGAGGACAAGGAAATCAATCCTATTTCAATGAGGCACCACCAAGTAATTCCAAAGGTGACTGTAAGAAGGTAAGAGGTTGGCTGAAACACCATTGGTTCTGTCTTGTGCACAGACTCCTTTCCTCAGGAGTCTCTCCCTAAATGAAACATGACATGCTCCAGTAACCTTGGCCGTAATATGATTCTGTTCAATGAGTCATTCTCCACCAGCCTACATCATAAAAATTTTACAATAGTTTTACTCAGAAGCAGATGTGAAAAAGAAAATGATAAACTTTTAAAAGCAAGCAGAACACAGGAAAATGTATTCCTACAAACACAAAATTACATCAATCTGCTTAGGCTCAACTATTTAAATGCTATCCACTAAACCTTTTAACAATAGCAAATCATATTTTACAGAAATTTACCTAATGATCAACACTGAAACGTGACAAAAACTACATATTACTCATTTACTCATTCATTAATAGGTGGTACTGAAGATTGGATCCAGGGCCTCTGCACTGAACTATACTGCAGCCCACTTTAATTTTTTTATTTGGAAACAGGAAAGGTCTTGCTCAGCCACTAAACTGTCCAGGCTCAAACTTCCCCCTACTTCAGGCCCCACAGTGCTAGGACTATAGGCCCATGCCACCATGCCCCCCTATAAATTAAAACCAAACTATTACCAAAGAATACTAGAAGTTAAAAAAAACAAGTGCTGCCGGGGATTTGCTCAATGGTTCCAGCGCCTGTCTTGCAAGCACACAAAAAACCAAACAAACAAACAGAAAAAGCAAGTGCCACCACTACAAAGAAGTCAGTAAGATCATGTGCCTCAAATTCATCACCAGGACAGAAAAGGAAACAACACATGCATTTGAAACAATTCTACACTGCAATGCAATATACTTTTAATCCATAATCTATTTCTATCTACAATGTACTTTTATCATTTTTAACACCTTCACTATCCACACCTCTGATGTAGCTCTAGTTTAATTGCTTTATTGTGGGTGAGGTCTAATCCTGGCAATGGAAGAACACAATAAACTCTATTAAGATCTAGTCTCAAAAAGCTGGCTAAGAGGCAACAATGTCTAGCTACTTACTTTCCCTTGAACTAATTAAGATGGTATCTTTGCTAACTACACTGTTCTTAAGATGGCCCCTCTGCTAACACCATGATGACCTACCACTTTAACTGCCAACGTCCATCCTTGACAGCATATTCAAATTTATCAAGGATATCTGCTGAATACACAAAACATTGATCACATCAGAAATTAGCTATTTCCACCCAGTAGAGGGGAATAATCTTGTAATTCTCACCTGCTGGAGTCTTCACCTCATCTGAGGTCAGGACTTCATGTGCACTGTGAGTAACATAGACAGAACTGTCTCAAAGAAGAAAAAGGTGGAGAGGGGGGCAAATAAAAAGAAAGGAAGAAGAATCCATTGGAACAGGATGAAATTTTTGGCAAAGAGAGCAATAATAAGGCTACTGTAAAAGGAGGAATGAAAATATCAGGAGGTAATAGGAGTGGTGATAGAGAAACAGACAAATTTGAGGTAGTCTGCAAGGTGTAAAAGTAGAACTACATAAATACAGTAAGCTCCATCATGTTTGTGGGAAGGGACTGGCAAATAAAGTTTCGCTCCTCCCTCCATCTTGGATTTCCTCTCTTTGGTTTTATTTGGTTTGTTTCTGTATGTATGATGCTGGGGCTGAACCCTGAGCCTTGCACATGCTAGGCTTGCACCACTCTATTACTGAGCCACTCCCAGTCTCTTTCTTCCCCATTGCTTCTTAAAGAGGGACTTGGTGATATTTTAAGTAGAGAAATCATGAGTACAAATGAAGACATAATTTATGTTACTACATGTGGCTATAGTTTATAGCCACATATTCTCACTATCATTTTGAGTGAGATAGGAGATAGCAGATAGGAGACACAACATATGAAGATCTTGCAGTGCACATTCATTTTATATGTTTTTCTATAAGCACTTGTAAACACTCATATTTTCAGAGAGAATATGATTTACAGAAAGAATGGAAAAGACTAAATTCAGCTAGGTTATACACTATTAAAAGACTAAATTCAGCTAGGTTAAAGACTATCAACTAAATTATATGTTGAGGAAAAACAGCCCACAATGTGTGAAAATTTGATATAGTGTGTACTAGGAATGTTATACTTACTAAAGTAGAAAACTTAAATCTTCATAGACAAGTAGTATCTTCATAGATACTTACAGTACTCCTCCCATATCCATAGTTTTGTTTTCCATGGTTTCAGTTATTACCTGTAGAGCGCTATGGTCCTAAATATTAAATGGAAAATTCTAGAAATAAACAATTCCTTAGTTTTACACTGCCCACTGCTCTGACATGATGAAATCTCATGCCACTCCGCTTTGTCCCATCTAGGACATAAACCACCCCAAAGGCTCAACAATCTGCTAGTCATTAGTCACTTAGTGGCCTTCTCAGTTACCAGATCAACTGTCACAGTGTCAAGGTCCTTTGTGTTAACTACTCCTTAAGTAGCAGCCTATCACATGGCTACATCACAACTCCTACACCATTCACCTCACCTTCATGTAAGCACAGTGACATTGTATCAGTCCATGTGTACAAAATTTCTATTACAGTATAATCTAACAATGGTTCTCTCTTTTTTTTTTTTTTTTTTTTAAGGGTTTTTGAGACAGGGTCTCGCTTTGTGGTTCAGGCTGGCTCTGAGCTCAGCCTCAAACTCACTTCACAGCAATCCTCCTACCTCTGCCTCCCGAGTGCTGGGATTACAGGTGTCAGCCACCACACCCAGCACTGTGGTATGTGGTACTGGTTGCTGCTGGGCTTCAGTCTCCATGCCCAGTATTGTTATGTGGTTACCGGGGATTGAACCCAGGTCCTTGCGCTTGTAAGACAGGCGCCGGAACCACTTAGCTATATCCCCGGCCCTAACAATGGTTCTCTTTTATTATTAGTCACTGCTATTAATTTCTCATGTCCTTGTTTACAAATTAGGCTTTATCGTAGGTATATACATAAAGCAGAAAGAGTAAATACAAAATTACGGATGATCCAAGGCTTTGCCCGTCCCCTGGGACTCCTAGAAGGTAACCTCTGCACACAGAGGAGATGAGTACTACATGTTAAAGAAACAAACTCACCAAGTACAAGATATGTTAAAAACCCAAGGAACCCAGCCCTCACTGAAAATTTCTGTGCAACAGGACTCATATCTATTTTGCTAACATTTCTATTCCCAGTGTTTACACGGTGTCTGAAA
The DNA here is from genome assembly GCA_004026965.1 of Petromus typicus. Classification (NCBI taxonomy): domain Eukaryota; kingdom Metazoa; phylum Chordata; class Mammalia; order Rodentia; family Petromuridae; genus Petromus; species Petromus typicus. Next base: position 18,863 of record PVIR01014989.1, on the reverse strand, counting down.
AACTCAATATGCATTCAATAAATGCCTGTTTAATACATGCTGTCACTGAAATCTTCAGGCAAAAACATTTCCTTGATCTAATACAAAAGAAGTTTTGCCTTCTATAGACTTGTATAAACAAACTATGCCGGGCTGTTGACCTAACTCAAATAAGTTACGATTATGTGATTTTTAACTATTCAGTCTAATTCTACTAAAAGCATACTATAAGTGAAATGGTATATTTGTTATTAATAACTAAAATAAGTGTGATTAGAGGTCCATATGCCTCTCTCACTGTTAATTTTTGAATCAAGCATGAAGGGAGAAAAGACAGAAAAAGCACACATGTAGCCCAGATGCAGACAAACCTCTGATGATTTGGTTCTCATTTTAAAAGAATAAAAAGTTCCCAAGGTTACTATAATGAGTGCCTACTTCTTAATTTCCCAAGATATTCTCAATCTTAAATGATGCACCATGTATGGTTACTTGTGTCATATGGAAATTTGGAACACAAGGTCACTGTATTTAGGCCTCCTACTTCCCTTCGTGCTTCCTAGTCTCCTTTCTCTAAAGAAAATAAGATTAAAAATACAGTTTTGAAAATAAACTGTAACTGTTGTAATTTAAAACTTTATTATTTCCCCCAATTGAATCAACATGAAATGGAAGGGAGAAGGAAGGAAGGTTAGTGAGAATAACTTCAGACTAACAAAATCAGGTTGCTACTAATGAAGATCAGTGCCTTTAAATGTCATATAAAGATGATTCATTTCTCTTTGGACTCCACCACTATTCCTGTTTCATGTTTTGAAGCAAATTAATTCCCAAATACTTAGTCTACAGAGCCGGTCATAATGCCATACAAAACAGCTGATTACTCACAAATGAGAAAATTAAGATCAGTGCAATTAGATACATACATTTGAACTAAACATTTGATTACTGCATACTACAGTGATTTGTGCTAAAAGTGAACAGTGATTTTAAATGTGATGTATCATCTGTAACAAGAAATTATTTTGTTTAACTCAACAAATTCGAAACTCCATTACAAGTTACAGGCTCGCTTCTATTGGCGGCTAAGTAACGAATTGCCATCAGTGAACTGGCTGCAGAGTGTGTATGGTAAGTGAGAGGCGAACAAAGTAGCTCCACTAACCATCTGACAATAATCCCCCAAGGCCAAGGCCCTCCTAACTATATCACAGATACAAAGCATCAAACTAACAGTTAGTAGAAGCTGGCATAAAGCTATAGTGGTTTGAACAATGCGGTATTAGGAAACAGAAAAACTAGGAGAATAGAATAAAACAGTACAGAAATAATCTACACATATCTGCTTACGTGATTTTCAATGAAGCTGACCCTGCAACGAAATGAAATGAGGAAAGGATAATCTTTCTAATAAATGGTGCTGTCAAAATTAAGTAACCATCTGGGTGGAAATGTATTGTGACTCTGATCTCACATCATACACTAAAAACAAATCCAGAAGGAATACAGATTAAAAAACAATACTGCTGGGGCCGGGGATATAGCTCAGTGGTTTTGGCACCTGTCTTGCAAGCACAAGGGCCCAGGTTCAATCCCCAGTAACCACATACCTATACTGGCTGTGGAGACTCACGCCCAGCAGCAATCAGTATCACATACCACAGTGCCAGGCATGGTGGCTCACGCCTGTAATCCCAGCACTCGGGAGGCAGAGGCAGGAGGATTGCTGTGATGTGAGTTTGAGGTTGAGCTCATGGCCAGCCTGAACCACAAAGCAAGACCCTGTCTCAAAAAAAAACCTTAAAAAAAAAATACTGCTTTTATAGAAGACATTATATGAGATCATCTCTGTGACATAAGAGTACACAAAGACTGTTAAAGTATGCAAAAAAAAAAAAAAAAAACAGTGACCATAAAGGAAATCACAGTAGACTATATTAGATCTGGGCTCCAAAAATGACTATTAGATCTGGGCTCCAAAAATGACTTAGCAACAAGTAACCTACAGAGTAAGAAAAGATATTCATAATATAAATATCTGAAAAATTAGGATCCACAGCTAGAGGTGTAATGCAGTAGTAGAGTGCCTGCCTAACATGTGTGAAGCCCTGAATTCAAATACCCCTGCAGCAGGAGGACCAATGATGTAGCTCAGCTGTGCATGTGCCTGCCTGGCAGGCACAATATTAGGTCCTGAGTTCAATCCCTAGAATCAGAAACAAAAAACTTGCCAAGGATTTAGCTCAGTGATTCCAGTGCCTGCCTCACAAGCACAAAGTCTTGAGTTTGATTCCCCAGTACAAAAAAAGAAAATATGTAAACATTGGGCTGAGAATGCAGCTCAATGGAGCCACGCCTGCCTGGCAAGCACAAGGTCCTGAGTTCAATTCCCAGTACAAAAAAAAAAAAACATAAAAACAAAAAACTAACCATCCCCAGCACTGAAAAAAATCCAGAATAAAAGAAGAACTCTCACAAACATTAAAAATAACCAACAACTAAAGAGAAAAATGGGCAAAAGACATGAACATTTACTTCACAAAATACAGACCAGAATAACTAGGTTAAAAACAACAGCAGCAAACATAATCCAGCAATTCCACTCCAAAATATATATGCAACAGAATGCTTAAACGTTTAACCTAGACTGCTAGACTGCTCACTGCAACAGTATTTACAACTAACAAAAAACTGAAAACAACCAAAATATTCATCAACGGTATGTAAGTTTGGATAGACTGCATTCACACAACAGAATACTATAGAGCAGTAAGAGTAAATACTGAATAGTTTGATACAGCAATATGGATAATTTTCACAGACTGACTTTAAAAAACAGACACAAACGAGTGTATTCTGTACAATTCCATGCATACAGAACACTAATTTATGTCTTAGAAATCTAGAAACTAAAAACTCATCAAGACAACCGAGAAGTTTCCTTTAATCTTGATCAAATGACTTATACAGATGTGTGCACTTCATGAAGTCACAGAGCTGCGCATATATAATCTGTGTATGTATCACATATGAATATATTTTTAAAAAGGAAAAAAATCTGCACCATGAACCTTAGTGTGAGGGAGATTATGTCAGCAGCCAAGTGTCCAGCCCCTGACCAATACAGATGACCCTAACTTCCCTGTAACTGCCTAGAAATCCCCTCTATTCCCAAGCAGATTTTTAGTTTCTATACAGCTTATGTAGCTAGGTAAAGCAGGGGCTTGAAATAAGAGATGAAGTGACAGTGGAAAATGCTACAGAATATTTCTGTATACTTGCATTTCTTAACTCTCTAGCAGTAGCCAATATCCATCCAAATGGATATCCAGCTGTTCCAATCAAGTCTGAAAGAAATAAATCCAAACATCCTGGAGTCCCTTGTTAAATTATCATCATAAGAACCCAAATTTCCTCAAAGTGTGTCATTATGGGCATGGAAATCATCGCATCAGTCAGGGACAATGTTCAGATACATGTGAATGCGACGTCTAAATTATAGCAGCTTCAACAACATAAAAGTTTACTGATTTCATGAAATGCAAGCTCAAAAAAAAGCATTTACTGGCACTGTTCATGCAATTCAAAGATGTACACAGCTGGGATGTAGCTCAGGGGTACAGTGCTTGCCTAACATGCAGAGACTCTGGGTTAGATCTCTAGCAATACATTCATACTCCACACAAATACACACACAGTATAACAGCTAAGCTCTCTGTAATTTTCTTTACCTTTCTCTGAAGGTCTATCATACACTACTACAGTTTACCAAATCTAATTTCTGAGCAAGAGGAAAGATCAATGTGTAAAAAGGGCTTTCCCAAACATTTCACCTAAAACTTCTATCCACCCTTCACTGAACAGGGACGATACTACATAACACCCTATATGGAAAGAAAGCTAAAAATACCTCATTTTCCCCAAAATAAGACCTTACCAGAAAATAACCCTAGCATGACTTTTCAGAAAGCTTATAATATAACTCAACCTCCAAAATAAGCTCCAATTAAGATCATTAGCAGATTGCAGTCCACATTAATATATAATTAAACAGAAATAAATAGTATTATTGATATTAATACTTAAATAATAAAGTAAATTATAATTACGAATTTGTACATAACCAAGCAAGTACCTTAGGACGAGAGGTAAATGCCTATGTAAACACATGAACTTGAAACTTATGGGCAAATGACCAACCAGAGTACAGACACAATGCATGAAAAACATGTGCACTGACACTGAACAGATATAACTCAGTCTAATGAGAATGTACTGGTACAAACCCTAAATGATGAATGGGATCAGAGTGTATACATAAAAATGTACCAATAAAATAAAAAATTTTTAAAAAGCATGTAAGTAAAAAAAAAACTTCATAATCCAATATACTGTGTTTTATAACAATGCATCACAAGCCACCTCCAGGGACAAGAAGAGTTCATTTGAGGAGAACTCTATTGCTGGACCTGAGAGATCAGAGCCAATCAAACTGTGCTTGCAAGAAATCCAAGCCAGAATTCAAGGTCTTGGGTTTAGAGAGCTGTTTCAGAAGAAGATGACTGACTATATTTGAATAAATATAGATCTTTGCACATAAATAAATGTAGAATTTTATACATGAATAAATGTTGACTTTTATACATAAAAAAACAAGATATCCTCTTTTATATGCCTAACTGCATTTTTCAGGGCAAAAATTAATATATAACACCTAGTCTTATCAGGAAAATATGATATAAAGGTATTAGCCAAACACACTTCTGCTTCACAAACTTAAACTCTGTTAGCAAGGAAAAGAGAGAGCTGAGGATTTAGCTTAGTGCTTCTGGCACCCGCCCGACAAGCACAAGATCCCAAGTTCAATCCCCAACACAAAAAACAAAAACAATAAAAGTAACAGTAGCAAAAACATCAGGTAGGGGATTTAGCTCAGTGGCACTGTACCCGCCTGGCAAGCAAAAGGTCCTGAGTTCAAGCACCAGTATCACAAGGGAAAAAAAAGATGAAGTAGAAAGGAAAAGCAGGGATAGACTCTAGGGATCCTGCCATGGATCCATTATGTACCTGATGAGCCTGCTGGTGCTGTGTACATCTCTTTAACAATTTACAAGTGTACACATCACAGCACTGAGAGAAATCTCCTGTAGTAAAATTCTGGCAGCTTTCTTACCATCTAGCACAGCAAGAAGATGTAAAAGTTGAGGTAGCCTTCAGCTTGCATCTCTATATAGTGCCCAGAATGATGCTCACCTTTCAGTGTTCAATTTTAATCTCAAAAGAAAAAATTACAGAAGAAAGTTTCTGAGGTAGTTCTTAGGTCTAGTAAATCAATAATAAATAAAAAAATAATACTCAAATCTTGTATATTTCTTTCCTGACAATGTCTTTTCAAAATAAACAATGAATACCTAAGGGTGCCTTTTTCTGGCTAACTCTTTACCCCAAATTAACTTAGCACAGACCGTTTCATAAAAATCATATACAGTTGTCCCTCAGCACATATATATGATGGACTGGTTCAAGAACAACCATGAATAACACAATCTGTGGGCACTCAAGCCAACACACATTCTCCACACCTTAAACCATTTCTAGATCACTTATACCTTATACAATATAAACTCTTTGTAAATAGCTGTTGTACTATATTGCATACGGAATAAAGAAACGGAAAAAAGGTCTGGAATGTGTTCAGTTCAGATGCAATTTTTTCTTTCAAATAGCACCCACAGTGGGACTGAATTCACAAATAGGCAACCCTCAGACACAGAGGTCCAGTTGTTTTCTCTGTAAAACTTTGTTACTCTTCTATGACAAACTTTTCCTCTTAATATAATAGGTTAAGGTAACCCTGGAATTCCCCATATCCTTCAGCCTTCCTCTTTATCTTTTCCTTGCATAACTTACCTATTTTGATGAAGGAGGAAGTCCATAAATCTTACGGTGATCTGAAATAGTAACTAAACATATTTCATATTAATTTTTATTTTGTCTTGTGAAGCTAGCATTGAACACAACACCTTGTGTATGCTGGGAAAGTATTACTGTGCTAAAAATAGCCCGTTACATTTTTTAAGAGTGTATTCAATTCACGTAATGTTATTTGACAATTTTATAGCATTTTGTCAAGTATATTCTCTGTTCTATATTATATATATTCTCTTAACCAACAAGCAATTAAAATCTAAATCAAGTAAATACGTATCACATTCTTAAACCTAAAACTAAATTAAATGTACACTGATTATTCCAAGGTGAGCCACGGCCGTGAGCCATTTAAGGATTGTCTCCTGCACCAGAAAGCAGACCATCATGCAATGCCTGCAGATTCTGGTTTTACTCCATACTCTTGTCTCCTTAGACTGAGTCCAAAAGTCACCTATAGCACTATGTACCTTCTATAAGTCCCTGTTAATTTCTTTCCAACTCCTAGTTTCCACTATTTCAACCACCTTTCTGCACTGCCAAACTCTTCCTCTACAATTACAGTTCCCTCCACCCCACACCTCTGCCTCCTGGGACCCTGGTCTGAGGTAACAGACTCATGAAGATCTACTAAGAACTTAACAAGACCTGTGAACTGCAGAGGAAGGGACTACAGGCATTAAACAGCTTTGCTGATGAATAAAATGACAGTAATTAATGTTGCCACTTTTCTAAGCAGGAACAATATTTTTAATGACTGTCACTTTGGAATATGAATATATAATTAGATTCTACTAGGTAGACACAAGGCTCTTTTAAGATCAAGATTTCTTCCAGTGAAACTTTTGGTTTTGTCTGGTTTTGTTTTTCTGGAGTAGAGTCATTCAATAATTCTACGGAAAACCTGTCTCAAGTCTATTGGAAGTGTTTCCCATCTCAAACAATTCCTGTTCAGATGCACAACCACAGAGATTCAAATGTCGCTGTCACCTTTGTCCTCAGTTCCATGGTCCTTACATACAGACTTCTGCCCCCAATAAAAATATTATAGCTGAATAATTCAAAGAATTACTCTCCCAAAATTAGTTATTAACCCTCCAAAACATAAAGCATCTTTGAAATAAAATTTTTAGCACCAAAGCCTCAAAGTCCTACACCAAAACCATCTGAATTACAATACTTAGAGAACAGAGGTCCTGCAAGTACAAAGTTAAGTTTCCTCCTTACAGAAAGCTTTCTGTAACAATTTCTAACCAAGATAACCACTTCTAAAGGCTGAAAATACTTAAAACTTGGTTAACAGTAATGTTCCAAACACCACACCACTCCTCAGAGAAAATGGTCTAATCTATTTTTTGTAAACTGTAGTGACCTTAAAGAGAAATAATACCTTAAGGTACCAAAATAGATCACCAAGAACACACAGCAGAGATCACAGGAATACAGAATATGGCTCCGGATCAAATCAAGAAACAGAATAAAAATAGTCTATAAAAGATGTGAAGTTAAAAAAAAAAGTAAATTATTCCAGATTTTACTGTATAAAATTCAGAAATATTGGCCCAGGGATTTAGCTCAGTGCCTGTCTTGCAAGCACAAGGACCCAGGTTTGATCCCCAGTTAACCACATACAATACTGGGCATGGAGACTCATGCCCACCAGGAATCAGTGCCACATACCACAGTGCTGGGCATGGTGGCTCACGGCTATAATCTCAGCACTCAAGAGGCAGAGGCAGGAGGATTGTTGTGATATGAGTTTGAGGCTGAGCTCGGGGCCAGCCTGAACTACAACGTGAGATCTTATTTAAAAAAAAAAAAAAATTCAGAAATATTTCCAAACTACTACTGCTTTTTAGACTCATTTAACCAAGAGTTTTTTTTGTTTCTACTAAAATCCATAATTCTAAAACATTACAGTATTATAATACTTTTCAAGGCACTAAACTAGTTGCAGCTACTTTTCATTATCTTCTCAAACTCTGCTCCTGGTCAGCTTCCTCCCAGCCTTTCAGGAAGCCCCTCGTGACAGGACAGCTGGTGACATAGACTCAGTTCTTCACATGCGGAGCCTGACCTTCAACTGCATTATACACAAATGATGAAGAAAATAGAGCCAGTACAGAAACTAAGTATTTTTTTTTCTCTTTCCAGTTCTCTCCTATGTTCTGATAACCAGGTGGCATCATTAGATAGTTTTTAGTAAGTATTCTTAAGCAAATAAATGTATGAAAATTGCTTCCAAGCAGAAGCAGAGTTGAAATAGCAAACTGTTCTATTCAAGTACTTTTGACTTTAAAAATCTCACTAGATGATCCTCCAAATATTAATGGGGAGACTTTTAAAAAGACAAACCTAAATATATTAGAATATTTTAGTATAAAATGAACAATATAAATGGTCCACCCAGGCACAACAATACACACCTAAGTCTATTCTCCCAAGTGAGTCAACAGCAGTCAATTTATACAAATAGTGTGTATGTGTGTGTGTGTGTGTGTGTGTGTGTGTGTATGTGTGTGTGCGTTGAGAAAGAGAACACACAAAAGTTGAACAACAAAAAAAGAATATTTTCTCTAATATTTGTACTACATATCCTATATGGAAGTACTTTTTATTGTTGCTAAACATAAAACTTCACCATGGTACACCAAATTTTTAAGCATTTTGGACTCTACAGAATTATTTAAGCCACTGCACAGCAGGATGATAATAGTCATGGCTTTTTTTAGAAAATAGCACATTTTACTATAAATATAAACTCATGAAAGACATTTTATTCAAAAAATAAAACTATTTAAAAATTATTTGTTTTTTGAGGATGTTACTCTAAGACTGCTGAAGCCCAAAATTACTATCTTCTACCACAAGTTAACAAATGCTGATATACTTAAGTCTCCAAGAATAAAATCTTACTCTCAAACTAGAAAGACTGATTTGTCAACTTATGTATTTTAAAATACCAGAGCTGACCTGGCCTTAAATTAAGGGGATTCAGCTCATGTAGAAAAATTAAATGTCTGTGGACATATATCCTTAAATCCTTAATAGGGAAAAACTGTTGATTCAGACAAGTTGTCACACTGTTCACATAGACCATATTTTTATTTTACCGCAGAAAATATAAATTAATTAGGAGTAACTCACTCTTTTTTTTATTTTTTAAGTCCCTCAGGACTGAACCCAGGGTCCTCACTGAGGCAGAGCACCAGATTTCTTTTTCATCTTAAGTCAGGATCTCCCTAAGTTGGATAGGTTGCCCCTCTGGAGTGGAACTTGCAATCCTCCTGCCTTAGCATTTCAAGACTGTTAGGATTACAACTGTAAACAACCATTCTCAGACAGACATTTTTTTAAAAGCAAAACATTTACTGGTATTTAAGATATACATAATGATAACATCATCACAGGGAATTTGTACCTGCACATGTTATATCTTGCTTCTTTTTTCCCCCTTCTTTCTTCCCTCCCTATCACCCTTCTCCTACTCCTTATATATAAAAATTACTGATTTTTTTTTCCTATTTTATCTTTTCCTTGTCCTTTCTTGCATTTCTCCCAATCTCGCCTTCGTTCCCTTTCTCATTTGAACATTTTCTTCCCATTTCCTAATGTCTATCATATATTTTATTCCTTCTTTCCATTGTCGGTTACTTACACCAGGGAAACAATAGGTAGTTAAACATTTATCCTTGATTTATTTCACTTAAGGCTATAGTCTCAAGGTGACTCTATCTAGCTATAAATGTCTCAAGCTCATCATTCTTTGTTGCATATTATTCTCTTTTTTTGAAAAAACCCAGGGCCAGGAATTTTGCCCAGTGGTTCCAGGATCTGCCTGGCAAGTACAAGGTCTGAAGTTCAATCCCCAGTAACTACATACCACAATGCCAGGCCTGGTGCTCATGCTTGTAATCCCAGCACTTGGGAGGCAGAGGCCTGAGGTTTGCTATGAGTTTGAGGCTGGTCTGGGCTACACAGTGAGCTTGGGGCCAGCTTGAACTACAAAGTGAGATCCTGTCTCAGGAAAAAAAATAAATAAAAGCTCACATTTTCTTTATTCATTTAATGGCTAATGGGCAGCTGGGCTGTTTTCAAGGTTTAGATATTATAAATTGTGCTGCTATTAAAAACAGGTGTGTATATGTCACTGTGATATGATACTTTTCATTCTTTTAGGAAGATACCAAGAAGGGGAATAGCTAGATAAAATGGCTCCAGTTTTAGTTCTTTGAGGGAATCTGCACACTGATTTTCATAGTGGTTCCACCAGTCTCACTCCCACCAGCAGTGGAGAAGGATTCTTTTTCCCCACAGCCCATCAGCATTTGTTAGTGGTTGATTTCTCAATTGTAGCCATTCTTTCTGGAGTGAAATGGAATCTCAGTATTGTTTTCATTTGTATCTCGCGAATGACCAGTGATAATGAACATTTTTTCATATATATTTGTCATTTCTGCTTCTTCATCTGAGACTTCTAGTCATTTCAGTTGCTCATTTTTGTATTGGGTCTTTAAATTTAGGGATCTGATTTTTTTAGTTCTATATATATTCTAGTTAATAGTTCTTCATCTGAGGAACAGCCAGCAAAAAAGTTTTACTACACAGTGGGTTGTATCTTCACTGTGTTAGAGGCTTCTTTTGCTGTGCAAAAGTTTTTATTTTCAAAAACATAAGACTCCAGTTGTTTATTCTTTACGGTAGCTCCTGTGTGCCTGAGGTTTTGTTCATAAATTCTTTGCCTACAGTAATGTCTTAGAGAGTTCTACCTATTCTATTTTCCAGCAGATTATTTCTGTTTTAATAGTTAGATCTTTGATCCACTTCGATTTTAGTTGAGGACATGGTGAGAAATATGAGTCTAGGGCCGGGGATTTAGCTCAGTGGTTCCGGCGCCTGTCTCGCAAGCTCAAGGACCGGGTTCAATCCTCAGTAACCACATACAATACTGGGTGTGGAGACTCACGCCCAGCAGCAACCAGTACCACATACCACAGTGCCGGGAGTGGTGGCTCACGCCTGTGATCCCAGCACTCAGGAGGCAGAGGCAGGAGGACTGCTGTGATGTGAGTTTGAGGCTGAGCTCAGGGCCAGCCTGAACTACAAAGCGAGACCCTGTCTCAAAAATCCTAAAAAAAGAAAAAAGAAAGAAAGAAATATGAGTCTAAGCACTCTAATTCTGCTAATTACATAAATATCAATCACCTCAACTATAAAACTAGTATGAATTTGCATTGAGTTGCTAAGACTATTAGCATAATCTACAAAGGCTACTGCAAAAGCTGGATAATCACAGTTCAAAAATAAAATTAGACCCTTATTTGCAAAAAATAACTAAAAATAGATCACTGGGAATTAAATGTAAGAACTGAACTATAAGACTCTTAGAATAAAATGTAGGGAAAAACTTCATAACCTGGATCTAACAATGATTTTTTGGATAAGATACTAAAAGTACAAATAACAAAATTAAAACTAGATATACTGTACCATATTAAAAATAAAAACATTTGAGCCAGAAATTTAGCTCAGTGGTTCTGGTGCCTGCCTTGCAAGTACAAGGTCATGAGTTTGATTCCCAGTACAAAAAAACAAATTTGTACATCAAAGGACACTATCAATAAAATAAAAAAGCAACACATAGAATGGGAGAAAACAAACATTTGATATCACTTATAAGGGACTGAGACCTAAAATATGTTTAAAACTCAACAACCAAAAAGAAAATTTAAAAATGGGCAAAGGACTTCCAAATGTCAATAAATCTGGGGAGACAGGATGCTTAATACCACTGTCCTTAGGAAAATGCAAATCAAAAAACACTGAAAATAATAACTATTGGCACAGATATGAAAAAATTGGAATTCTGGAAAAGAGTATGGTTCTCAAAATGTTTTACAAAACAAAGACTATACAATATAGCAACTCCATGTCTGGGTATATACCCAGAAGAATCTTAAAAAAGATGTTGAAGACACTTCCAAATGCATGTTCATAGCTTCATTATTCAAAATGGCAAAGAAGCACATGTAACCCAGTACCCACTGAAGATAAATAGACAACAAGTGATACACTGAACACTAAAAAGGAAATAATTTGTCACATGCTACAACAAAGATGAAACTAGACTAAGGACATGACATTATGCTAAGTGAAACGAGGCTATCCAAAAATGGCAAATATTGTCAAGTTCTACTTAAGTGAGGTATGTAGTCAAGTCATAGAAAGAGAAAATAAAATAGTGTTATTAGGGGCTGAGAGAGAGAAAAATGAGGAGTTGGTCATTACCTCTGCAAGACAAAACAGGCCCGAGATCTATTGCACATTAACGTGACTACACTTAAGATTATGGAACTATCCACCTAAAAATGGTTGACAGCAAAAGTTCTGTAATATATCCTTCATAATAAAAAACTATTATAAGTAATTACTTCATGAGGCATTTGTGATGATAAATTTGATAATATATGTAAGGAACACAGTCAACACTTCCAGTACCCAAAGAATAATTAAATACCAGCCAGGCATGTTGGTGCCCATCTATAATCTCAGCATTCAAGGGGATGAGGAAGGAAGATCAGAAGTTAGAGCTCAGCTTGGACAACTGACTTGTGAGATCCCGTCTCAAAGTGAAAGAGGTCAAAGTGAAAGGAGTGTAGCATGATGGATCTAGACAGCAAAAAACCACAATAATAATTAACTGTTAGCAATAACAATGACTACTGGTAATGGTAATGAAATAATATTTCCCATTAATAAAATTAAATCCTGAGTCAGGATGGTTTTTCTTTTTTAAAAAAGCTTTCCATCTCCTCAAAATTAGAGGGCTTAATAAGAACTGTAAGAAATTGAAAACTTCCAATGGTTTTAGATCACTTAAAATGACACAATGAAACTTAAACTTAAGGAGATATGTATATTAATCAAACGACAAAAATCAAGCCTAGCAACGATATTGGGAATAACTGGGAAAAGTGCTACACTGAAATTCTGCTCATGCCGTGAACGCAAAACAAGAAAAGAGAAACAACTAGTGTTAGAATGATGAAGAGCTGCTCTCTCAAAGGTGTCTTTAAACACTGAACACAAGTTTTGTGTAGAAGGATGCTGGTTACCAAATCAATGCACAAAGGCCAATTGATACTCCTGTTTCACAACAGCTTTTTCCTATCAAAGGTTTTAACAAAAATAAGCATTAAAACACAGAAGCTTAACCTATACCATTCAGAAAGCCTTCGGCGTACAGCCCCTCATCTCTAGAAACAACACAGAGTTGAAATGGATAAATATTATACTCTACTCTACCTGACCCCAAGTGAGGAGGGACAGAGGCACATAAACTGAGAATGTGAATGAGAAAGGAACAAGGAATTCCAAGTCACTTGAGCATTCTAGGATCTATCACAGTTAAAAGCTAAAACGGGGGTGGGGGGGGGCGCACTGAGACCCTGACTACTCAAAACTGTTCAATCAAAGTTTCTCAACCGGGGTGCTACTGACATTTCTGAGTAGGTATGTCTTTGTTCGAGTGCAGGGAAGGTTGTCCTATGCACTGCAGGCAAGAGATAACATGTGTGAGTAATGCTATAGAATACATTACTCTCATTTCAAGCACACAAATCTGGAGCTGAGTAATTAGAGCAATGAAGGACCCTGAGGAGGGAGGGTCACAGCCTTGGCAACTCAGCAACTTAGCAAGACCCTGTCTCCAAAGAAAAAAGCATGAAGACCCGGATGCAATTCCCCAACCTTTAAAAAAAAATTAGGAACATAAATCTGGCAAACACTCACTTGTTTAGAAATCACTTCGCATTATTTACAAAATAGAACTGAAGAAAACACACACACTTTGAGGTCAAATAAACTCAAATTTGAAACCCAGATCAATCCAGTCATATGATAAACCTGGATCAGTGACCTCACTTCTGCAACCCAGTTTCCTTTGATAACGAGATTACCACCATGGCTCACTCTTGTAGAGTTCAAATAAAAGGAAATCTGTATAGATTAGTACAAAGTGGGCACTAAGTAAAAAAGAAAAGTGAATTTAGGTGTAAGAACTTCAAACTATTTAAATAACATGTATTGCAGGTTTTTCTGCCTTAATGTGATCTAGCCTTCTATAAATGACTTCAGAATGACCAATTCAGATAAATATCACTAAAATGACCAAAAGTCATACTAATCAAAGAAAGCTATTAAAATGGATAACACAGAGTCAAATTTCAAGATGCTGAGTCAACTGCCTAAATGTCGTAAGAATAATATTAGGGATTAAACACTAAATTAAATATTTAGGTCAAAAAAGGTAACAATAAAAAAATTACATAATGGAAGCTGAAATAGAAAACTCTAAAAAAAAAAATCTAATTGCCTGCAAGCTCTAAATGAACCAGAAGTCATCAAAAAAAAAAAAAAAAAAAAGTACAAGAAACATAATTTGGGTTAGTAGAGGGAATATACCAAAATAAGAGTCAGAAGAATGGAGTTCTAGTTTCAACTGACCTACTTGTGTATTGGTAGATAAGTCACTTAACCTGGATTTATTCCTCATTAATAAGGGCACAAAACCTACTTTGACATCTTAAACACTGCCCATTAAAAAGTGTTTTACAGCCCCACAGTCACCACATGTCAGTCTAGAGCAGGGTTTCCCAAACTTTCAGCTCATTCACATACCAAATGTGAGAGTACTGGCACAGGGACCTCAGGGTAAACATATCATGCTGCTAGAGCCCCGATGAGATCAGCCCAGAAGTTCCTACCATTCTGACTAAGGACTAACGAGTAAATATTTCTAGCCCATCTGTGTCACTCTCACAGCACTGCCTGACACACTAATTAGAAAGCCCTAACATGACAGGTCTTATCTGAAGAATTCAAAGAGTGAAGTTAGTATTTTCTCCGGTAACTAACCCTGACAAACAAGATCAACTCCAGTTTGACTAGACCATAACAATACTATCCTTGACTCAAGCAAAAGAGCCCTTCCTCCTGATATCCAGCTTGAGAGGGCCATGTACTAGCCATCTGCTGACCACGGCTCTCATCATCGGGTCAGCTACCCTCGGGGCCTAACAGATGTGCCTGACTGCAGCCTGCAAGCCCTCCTGCTGACCAGCACCCTAGAATTTCTCACCTCTTCCCAGGGTCTGTTCAGTTCAGGCCTCCTCCATGGGCTGACTCTCCCAAGGACACAAAGCCCCACCACTAGTATGTACCCAAGACTAACTGTTGGTCACAGAGCTGCCGTCTGACGCTGGGTGGGGATGCATGGGAGGGAGTGTCCACAGTGCACACAAGTAAAATCTCGAATACAAGGAGCCTGGAGAAGAGAAGTCACTCCTACAGTCAAAGCTGGCTCTCTGCCCTTCACCATGTTCCCAAGTGGAATTGAGAAGTCCAAATTCTCTGACTTTAATCTAGGTCACTACAATCGCTTCTCGGCCTCTTGGCTAAGATCAAGTGTAATCTAGGTCACTATGACGTTTTCCTGTTAGAGAAGGCAGTGGGACAACCTTCTGAGCTAACTTGACGTACCACTTGTAAATTTTTAGACACACAGCATATGGACTTCCATTTGTTCTCTTACCCCAGTCCCAAAAATGTTAAGAGACTGGCCTGGAAAAGGATCTGAAAACCCTGTCATGTGAGGAGTAACTGAAAAAAAAATGAGTACATTCAGCTTACAAAGAGAAGGGGCTGGTGAGAAGATAAAGCAATCAGCCATACTTTTACATGACAACTAAAAAGCTGTCATGTGAAAAATAAAGCAGATTGGAGTGGTGATAAAAATTCAGGGAGTGTGTTTCAACTTAACAGAAAGAGTAATTTTTTAAACAATAAGAATGTAAAGAGTTCATCTGTCATGTGATAAATCAGACACTAAACACACAAAGAAAAGTGAGGTAGGTGATCACCTCCCAAGGGTAGGTGGAAGGAATCCTGATACTGGAGAAAGGTAATGCCACTCGTTCCCTCTAGGCCTGTGTAACTGCAGCATTCCACAATCTCATAAAGATGCAGCTTTACATACAGAGGCAAGCGGTTATGAGACACAAGTAGAACAGAAGTTACACCCTGCAGTCACTGTTCTCTGAAAAGACTCCTATCAGCTTTCTTGCCTCCTTTCAAACAAGTGAAGGTGAGTTCCTCCATTCTACAGTCACTAAAGTTAGGGCTGAAAAAGCTTTGTTTCAAAAGATTTTTTTGTGCACCTTCTATAAAATCATGCCTTCTGTACTGTTTCTTGAAAACTGTTCCACACCTGTGATTCAGGCACCATTCTGCCATCAGCATTTATTAAGTAGGAACGCCAGAGGATTGGCGGGTTCCTGGATAGGTAAACCCTTGCCCATGAGAACTGTAAAGATGAAAGATATAAATTAAGCACATAAGTAAATAAATAATAAACTAATGGGAAAAGGACAAAAGGAGATGATATGGGAGTAAGAAATGAGGGTTCCATACACAGGTAATTTCAAAGGCCTCTCTGGTGAAGAAGGCGGCCATATACAGATGGGAAAGCACATTCTAAGCAAACAGCTATCCCTAAGAAATACGCATTTACCTTATTCAAGGGGGAATACATACCTAGTAGAGTAGCCAAAATCAAGAACCCAGATGACACCAAGTGCTAAGAAGGATACTCTGCACTCCTGGTATAAATGCAAAATGGTATAGCCACTTAGGAAGGCAGTTTGGCAGTTTCGTGGAAAACTAAACATATTTTTACCATATGATCCTACAGTTGTCCTTGCTATTTACTCAGGAGCACTAAAACTATGTCCACATACAACCTGCATATGGATGTTCATAATAGCTTTCTTCTGAAAACACTTGGAAGAAACCAAGCTACCCTGAATGGGTAGATATACAGATAAAATATGATTCATACAGGGAAAAGAATATTAGTACTGGGCCAGGGATTTAGGTCAGTGATTCCGGCACCTGTCTTGCAAGCGCAAGGACCCAGATTTGATCCCCTAGTAACCACATACCACACTGGGTGTGGAGACTCACATCCAGCAGCAATCAGTACCACAAACCACAGTGTCGGGCGTGGTGGCTCATGCCTGTAATCCCAGCACTCGGGAGGCAGAGGCAGGAGGATTGCTGTGATGTGAGTTTGAGGCTGAGCTCAGGGCCAGCCTGAGCTATAAAGTGAGACCCTGTCTCAAAAAAAAGAATATTAGTACTAAAAAAAGAAATGGTCATACACTGAGCACAGTGGCACACTCCTGTAATTCTAACTATCCAAGAATTTAAAGCAGGAGACCTCAAGTGCAAGGCCAGCATGGAAAACTGAATGAGGCCCCCTCTCAACATAAAATTAAAGCTCAGGGTATAGCTTAGTGGTAAAGCACTTTCCCAGTGTGTGTGAGTCAATCCTCAATACTACCACCACAACCAAAAGAGTTATCAGTGATTGAGCCCAAACAGAGAAGACATAAAAGAACTTCAATATATATTACTAAGTGAAAAGGCTATCTTCTCTATGATTCCAATTATATGAAATTCTAGAAAAGGTAAAACTAGGTAGAGACAGTAAAAACATGTGTGGCTACCATAAGTTAAGAGGGAGGACGAATACACAGAGCAGAGAGAATTTTTACAGCAGGGAAACTGTTCTGTGTGATGTTATAATGGTGAACATCCAAAGCCACAGGATGTAAACACTGAGAATGAATCCTAAAGTAAACTCTGGATTACTACAGACTTCAGGTGATTATGATGTGTCAGCAATGGCTCAAGAACTGTAGCAAACATATCAGTCTGGCAAGGGGTGTTGACAATGCGTGAGGCTGTGTAGGTAAGGGGCAGGGAGCACACAGGAAATCTCTGCATACTTTATTCTGTCTTGCTGGGAACCAAAGATTTAAGCCTACAGGAGGTGGAATTATAGCTCAGGGGTAGAGTGCTCACCTACCATCTATGGGAACCTGAGTTCAATCTCCAGCACTGCCCCCAAAAACTTCTTTAGATAAAAATGAAGTCTATTTTTAAAAAGGCAAGAAATTATTGTGAATGCAGCCAAGTGAACAAAGAACAAAGACAGAAGATGAAGATGGAAATGAAGCAAGGAGATGAACTATGCATACAGACATCCTAGCCCACATAGGTTTTTGCTTCTGAAGGTTGTTCTGTACAATGTAGGCTGCTGAGCAGTGTCCGTGGCTACTGCCTACTGGACGCCAGTAGGAACTCCTCCCCTCAGCTTAGCACAACCAAAACTGTCCCCAGACACTGTGGACTAAACCTCTCTAGTACATAAACACTGACACAGAGCCCCAGAAGTAGGCAAGACGAAGGTTTTGCTTCCATAGTAAAAGTCCAACATTTAGTTTTAGTGTTAAGTGTAGTGGAAAGGGAGTAAGGGGGAGAAGGTTAAGAAGCAGTTCACACTGAACATTATTATGGGTTCTGTTAATGGGAGACTGTGGGGAAGAAAAAGACAGTAGAGGCAGGGAAGTCTATTGGCAGTTTTCAGAAGATCAATCAGCATAGCCTAAGTTTTTAATAGTTAAAAGAACATGAGATGGAGTCAGGTCTAGTTTATAATCTGAAGGTAGAGCTGACTGGACTTAATGTCAGGAGAAAAAATAAGTCAAAGATGACTCCAGGTGTAGGTGGACAATGACACTACCTGCTGAGACAGTGAAATTTGGGGAGAGAGGTGTAAATGAAAGAAGAAATCATTGCCCTGCTTTGTTCAAGCCATCTGTGAGATATCTCAAGGTACCCAAGGGGAAGCATGCATTCAGGTGAGTCTAGTCCTCAAGAGGAAAAATCAGAACTGTCAGGCAGCACCTAGGCACATTCCAAATTTTCCAGTAGGATAAGGAGCAAGTAGAGATAAGCTCACAAAAAGGACACAATATAAAAATGCAAAAAGATTAGAAGTAATGTGCATAAAACACTGGTGAGAGGTCAACACAACCCTGAACCAATAGTGT
>PVIR01014988.1:0-39210 GCA_004026965.1 Petromus typicus | reverse complement strand
AATCCTCCTGCCTCTGCCTCCCGAGTGCTGGGATTACAGGCGTGAGCCACCACGCCCGGCACTGTGGTATGTGGTACTGGTTGCTGCTGGGTGTGGGTCTCCACACCCAGTATTGTTATGTGGTTACCGGGGAATCGAACCCGGGTCCTTGCGCTTGCAAGACAGGTGCCGGAACCACTGAGCTAACTCCCCGGCCCATTGATAAGTAGTTTTAACACCTTATGAAACTGCGGAAACACCATCGACCCACTAAACTCTAGATTATGTGACATTGTTTGGTCTTCATCGTGAATGTGGGGTTTAATTTCAGTTAGCTTGACAGGTGTCAAGCTTGAAAACCTCCTATCTCATCCTGTTTAGGACCTTCTCTTCGTTGTTACCCAGCCTACATTCAGAAAGGAACCACTCAGACAAGAAACTCCCTATTTTATGAGTCTCCCTTTATCCACAGTTCATTTTCTAGGGTTTCTGCTCCATCCCACTTAGGATGTAAATCGTCCCTTTACCCAGCAGCGTACCCATTGTATATGCTGCCCACAGCCGCCAGTCACTCCGCAGCTGTCTCACCTGTCAGGGTGTTGGCTGTGGTTTTGCTAAAGTAAGCCTTAGTGTAATCAGGACCCCAAAACACAAAAGAAAGAAAAAAGAGTATCCTGAGGTTGCTAAGATCTGTAGTGTGTTGTTATATTTGTTCTATGATCAGTTTTTTTAGGTTTTTGGAGACAGGGTCTCGCTTTGTGGTTCAGGCTGGCCCTGAGCTCAGCCTCACATCACAATCCTCCTGCCTCTGCCTCCCGAGTGCTGGGATTACAGGCATGAGCCACCACGCCCAGCACTGTGGTATGTGGTACTGGTTGCTGCTGGGTGTGGGTCTCCACACCCAGTATTGTTATGTGGTTACTGGGGAATTGAACCTGGGTCCTTGCGCTTGCAAGACAGGCGCCGGAACCACTGAGCTAACTCCCCGGCCCCTATGATCAGTTATTATTGGTAATCTTTCTCTATGTCTGATTTAAAAATTAAACTTTACCACAGATACATAAGTATAGGAAAAAATAGCTTATGTGGGGTTCCGTACTATCTAATCCAGGCATCTGACGGGAGATAACTCTTATACTCTGATTTGTTGCAAGTTTACTATTTTCCCACAAATATGAATAACTTATTAATCATTAAAAGATCATCTTTATTATAACTGAATATGAATTGAACATTGACCCTGCGGGAAGCCCTGGGCAAAACAGAGGAAGTTTCCTTTTTGACCTAAAAATTTTCACTATTAAGCATTATATCCATGTGTCAGATTCTCTTAAAATAACACTGCTTATATTTGATAATTTTTAAATATCTTATAAGACACGGTTGTAAGTTATCTTGTGTAGACATCATAAGCCTGTGTAAAAGATACGGAAAATTTCATCATCATCGTAGTCAATCACCACCACTTCCACCGCCACTGCTATCGTCATCGTCATCATCATCACCATCATCATCTACACTCAGTAAAATAGGTTCAGGGCTGTGGAAATGTCCCAGATCATACTCTGGTTGATGCCTGCTCTGGGTTAAGAACCCAGATAGTATGTAGGGCCTTCCCCAAACACTGTGCTCCTCAGAAGCTCTCAGGCTGTTGGTGCCAGCTGTGGGTGTCCTCTGAGTGCTTCCTGTGTAGAAAAGTAGTTCTCTTGTCTGAATCCAGGGCCTCAGACACCCCTCTGGGGAGAGAGAATGGGGCCTGTGTTACCAGGAGCCGGGCAGAAGGCAGGTCTAGAAGGGGAGTTGGTCTTCTCTTTCAGAGACCATATCTCTTGGCCTCCTTGCTGTCTTGGCTGCCCTTGGATGTAGTTGTGGTTTTGAAAGTTGGCCAAAGCCAGAAGCCAGGGAGCTCTTAAACCTGCCGTCTGATGTCACAGAAGGAGCCTTTGTTCTGAGCTCAGAGCCAGGCTTCTTGCGTGGCCTGCAGACAGGATTTCCTCTTAACGTTGGTGTGTTTGGCTGCTGTCCTTTTGATGCATTTATCTTCAAAGATGAGTCTGTATTTGGATCTGGAACCTGCCTGGAACTAGAGGAGGCTGGATCCCATTGCGATGGCTGTGTTGCCGGGTTGTCTGCCGAGAGATCTGCACCCGGAGGCTGTTCAGGTCCCTTTCTCGCCTGTGGGTATGTGGCGGCATGCATTCCTGGGAACAGCTGCAGGGCCCTAGTTTCTTCTAGCTCTTGTGCTGTGGGAGCATGTGGCCGGACAATGTGCTGTTTCATTGTGGGAGGAGAGCTGACTGACTCCTCACAAGTGTTAAAATGGACAGTGGCCAGAAGCCTGCGCGATTATTCCTAGTGAAAATCCAGGGCACTTCCCAGGCAGCAACCTACAGTGTCAGATCTTTAAGTGTGAGGTGCAGGATCTCTGCAGATGGTTCCCTAGAACAATGATTTAAAGCTCTAACTCTGGCCTATATCAATGTCCTCATCTAAAAAATTGTTTTGGTGGTTTCTCTTCAGATCCACCAAATTTTATAACTATGGCTTTCTCCCTCACAAAGCAAGATGTTCCAGACATGCAAATAAGCCAGACTTTCACTCACAGTTAATCAGAAGAATCTGCAGGAAGAAGGTCCACACGCAGACATCTGTAGTTTATTTAGATGTGTTCATGTCTCCTGTCTGCAGATGGGAAGCTTTTGATGCACAGAGGGAAAACTGCTTAGAGTTTTTAAAAAATTTGTTTCATAGAGTAATAGATTTTATTCAACAAGAAGTGTATTTACTGGGTTAGCAGAGTGTCAATGGCTTTTCAATAGCTCTGAGTTCAAGGATGTCTTTAGAAAGCAGCGGTCCATGGGTTGGAGTTTTGTGTTTTAAATTGCAAGTTGAGTTTTACTGACATTGGCAATGCTTGGGTGCAGCTGCTGTGGAGTTGGAACCCTGAGGCATGGTGCATGTCCCGGCTCTGGTGGCCTCTGGTGTACTGAGGTCAGGAGCAGCTGCGTCCGAGAGGAGAGCCCCTGTGTCTTTCAGGAGCCCAGAGAGTGGGAAACGCTTGCAGGTCGACCAGCTGCCTGATGGTAGCCCTAAATCTTCTATTGACAAGGATGATTGGAGCCAAAAGCTGGGATCTGAGCATTCTCAGGTGTTCTGGGGGAAACCAAAGGATATTTTTTAAAAAGTACTGATTGCAAACCATGCAAGGAAAATGACCAGCGAGGGATATAATGCTGTCCTTGTTGGGTGGAGCCATTGATCACATCTGCCCCTCCATGCAGGAGAGACCTGCTTTAACTCCTGCTTTTTCAGGCCTCTTACATTCTCTGTGGGAAAGGTCAGGCTTTAAGTCTTCTGATTTGCTCACATCTCCCCATGTATGTTAAAGACTATCATAAACAAAAAATGTTATCCAGTTACAAATTATTGTCACGTGTGGAAGTTCAGTTTGGCCAGAGTATACATGCAGGAGAAGTCCTATTTCTTGTTGTTGGCTGGAAGGGAATTGTCTTCAGGGTAACTGGACTGAGTAGCTGGGCTGGCTTGAGTCACATGGCCAAAACACACTCGGAACCACTGTCCTGTTCATGATGGTCACCATCTTATCTGTCCCCAAGAGATTAGC
Source organism: Petromus typicus (assembly GCA_004026965.1). Taxonomy (NCBI): domain Eukaryota; kingdom Metazoa; phylum Chordata; class Mammalia; order Rodentia; family Petromuridae; genus Petromus; species Petromus typicus. The sequence continues at coordinate 35,606 of PVIR01014988.1, read as the reverse complement.
TATAAAATTGCAGGCAAAATGTCCAGGTCTCTCTAAAGCACTTTTGGTCTTGTTTGAAGAATCATGGTACCATTTGTAAGTTACAGAGACCTGAGAAACTTTCCATAACTTCCATAACAAGTTGCCTTAGCCATTATGTAGAATGATTTCTGTGAAGAGGAAGAAAAGAAACCACGAGACAAGTAATCCAGGGGTCTTGATTTTTGCCATGTGTTCTAGGTGTGTGATCTGGGCAAGCTCTTAAACTATTAAATGGGAGTGAAAATAGCCCCACAGTGGAGGGCTGCAGAAATTAACTGGTGACAAAATAGGAAGCTCCACTTTCACTCTGTCAATACTCTTTCCTTCATGCCTGAGCCTGGCTCGCCTTCTGGGAGTCGGAGAGAGCAGATCATGTGCTTCCTCTTGCCTCCCACCTGTCCTCGGCAGCTCACGCCTCTGCTCTGCTTGCCAGGCCGCCTGATCCTGAAGGTCATCAGGACCATTGCTAGGATGTTGATAGAGCCGTGGCCATCAAGGAACGCTGCTAGTGACCTCATTCATGCTGATTTGAACCAGACATAGCTTTGTGACCTTGCATAAGTTCTTTCACCTTTCTGAATCTCCACTACCTCAGAAATGGCTCAGAGGAGCAAATACAGAAGTGCTGCAGTTAACGAATTTAGTTTATTGTACAGTTTTGGGGAAGATAGCTGAAAGATGGCCACAGTCCTGTTTGTTACCTGATGTCAAGTTGTAAGTAGAAGCAAAATTTTGCTGAGTGCTTCTGTTTGCAAGCTGAAGTGTTTGTAAACAAAAGTGTACGTGAACTCGGATATTAGTGTAGAAGCACATGTGAAGGTGGCTCGCCTGGAAGCTGGCATGGAGAAGGGGCCCAGACTGGTTTCCTTCCTTCCTCCTGGGAGGCAGGAGCTGGGAGGCGCCTAATCCTCCCGTGGAACTTGAGAACACGTTCAATGCCTGTATCTTCCATGGGAGAAAGTTTCCCACATATTGATAGAGTCTGGCTGGAATCCCTTTATCTGGGTCTGCACTACAGCAGTGCATCTTGGCTAACACTCAGAGTTTACTGGTACTACCACTGCACAGGGCCTGAAATATCAGTGTGCCGTTGTATCTGTTCCCAAAGCAGAGTCTGCCTGTCTTCAGTATGTTGGTCCAGCTTCTGTCTGTTCTCATACAGAATGTCACTATCTTTCTGTTTTCTGTGATGCATCTTTTTATAGCTGCTTTTGTGTCAGCCATTGTGCTGGGTACCAGGTACCCAGTGGGGAATGAAATAGCTGTGGCCCCACCCTTAGGGAACTCCCAGGTTGGGAAGCCTAGGACAAATGCATTGATAATAAGTGCAGAGTGGGAGATGTGAGAAAGATACTGTCAGAAGGGCCTGACTTAGAGTGGGGGAGGAGACTTTTGAAATTTACTTCCTCTGTTTTTTTTCTTGTTTTTTATTGGTCACTAGAAAATTTTAAATTGCCTTATGCTGTATTTCTTCTGGATGGCACTGGTGTAGTCCTGGGCAAGGAATCTGGATTTTCTCTGTCAGGCAAATGGATATGTTTCAAAGGTTTTGACTGAGCAGTGGCACAATCCATTTTGTGTCTTAGAAGATCATTTCATCTAACTGATTGGGAAAAAGGGTCAGCAGGGGCCAAAGGAGGTTATAAAAGTGCAGGGAGCAGGTGATTCCTCGGTGATAAAGTGGGTGGATTCAAGATACATTTTGCAGGTAGAGTCTATCAAATGTACCAGGGTGGTTACGGTGGGGGGAGGGAGAGGAATGGGCAGGCCTGGCTCGGGCAGCGGTGTCAGTGTGGAGTGGGGCTGCTTACTACAAAGGGAAGATTCAGAAAGAAGCAAGGCCTACTTTGATTGGTTGTTTTTCCTTGAGGGAAGGTTGACCATAGATCTTTTTTTTTTTTTAGGTTTTTTGAGACAGGGTCTCACTTTGTAGTTCAGGCTGGCCCTGAGCTCAGCCTCAAACTCATCACAGCAATCCTCCTGCCTCTGCCTCCCGAGTGCTGGGATTATAGGCGTGAGCCACCACGCCCGGCACTGTGGTATGTGGTACTGGTTGCTGCTGGGCGTGGGTCTCCACACCCAGTATAGGTATGTGGTTACCGGGGATCGAACCCTGGTCCTTGCGCTTGCAAGACAGGCACCGGAACCACTGAGCTAAATCCCTGGCCCGACTGTAGATCTTTGAGACTAGAATTTAGACATACCTCTGTTTGGGACATGCACAGTTTGAGGTAGATGTGAATCTCAGTGGAGTTCCTGGCCAGATTTGTGTTACGAACCTAGAGCTGTAGAGAGAGAGCTGGCCTGAAAGGTAAAAAGTGAGTAGTCAGCTGTTATGGTAGCATACACAGGTAATCCCAGCATGCTGGAGGCTGAGCCGGGAGGGTTGTAAGTCTGAACCCAGCCTAGGCAACTGAGCACAACTCTACCTCACAAAACATACCCCAGAGTAGGGGTGGGGTGTAGGAGTTTGTACAGAAATGAGATTAAACTGTGAAAGCAGATGTGTCGCTCAGGAAGAGACTTGGGGAAAAGAAGGGTGAAAGCTCTGAAAATTCTCAGCCTGTTCCCAAAGGAAATGGGAGTTTGGGAGCAGAGAAATGAGGCGGGACTTGGGCAGGGTTGGTATTTTAAGGAAGCTTTTGGGCTTGTTTTGGTTTTTTAAGGTGATAAAACTCAGTAGGAGAGATCTCGTCTTTTGAGCTTGTCAGAGAACAATATATATACGTATATGTGTATATATACACGTATATAGACATAAATATATATGTGTATATGTACATATGTATATACACATTACATATATATATATTTATGTCTATATACGTGTATATATACACATATATGTATATATATATTTTCATTAATTGATTTAAACGCTTTTATTTGAATAAGCAGTCACATTGAGAACAGGCGCTCGCTGTGGAAAGCAGGTCAAGGGAGATGTCCCTGTGTCTGGTTGGCTGAGGGACTTGCTTTTTTTTATTGATACATTTTAGGTAGGACTTAAGATCCATTCATTGTTGAGAATTTGTACCTGCACATGATATATCTTGATTCTTTTTTCCCCATTCCCCTACCCTCTCTTCAGCCATTCCCTTCTATATACATTAACTTTATTTCCATTTTTTTCCTTCTTACCTGCAGTTTTTTTGAAATAGGAAAAAAAATGTTCAAAGAAGGCACTTGATCTTTGAGGCCTGGAGGATATTATATCAAAACCTTAGTGTCTTTATTCTTCCTTTAAATTAATTAGAAGCAAACACTGTCTTTTAAAAAGAGGTGGGGAACACTGGGAGTGGGTACATAGCTGGGAGATGGGGATGGCAGATAGATACCAGCCAAACAGAGCACCCGCCTCTATGGCAAGCGCTGTGTTTTAGCTTCGACGGCCCGAAGCCTGAGGGTTCTCTGATACCAGACCCCCTGTTTCTGCCAAGAAACTTACTGGCCTTGGTTCTGTTTTTCTTGTCCTTATCCTGTTTGGTTTGACTGATGCTAAGTTAAGATTTAGCTTAGTGTTGCTAGTAGAGTTTCACGTGCCTGGGTTACTTTATCAACTAGTACCACTCTGTACCAGCTTTGCATTTTTTGAAGACTCATCATAGTGTAATGTGCAGAATATTTAAATGGTGCTGTCCTAGCACAATTAGGGGAAAGGCTGTATGGTTTCTGTTTGACTGTGTCTGTGAGATGGATTCGTCAGATGCTGCTGTATTTTCAGGTGAGACAGAACCTGACTCAAAGAAGTGGGAATTTTCTCTGGAAGAAAAAGAAGGTTTTATTTATTTATTTATTTTTTAGGTTTTTTTGAGAGAGGGTCTCGCTTTGTAGTTCAGGCTGGCACTGAGCTCAGCCACAAACTCACAATACAGCAATCCTCCTGCCTCTGCCTTCCAAGTGCTGGGATTACAGGCGTGAGTCTCCACGCCCAGTATGGTATGTGAATACCAATGATCGAACCTGGGCCCTTGTGTTTGCAAGACAGGCGCCGGAACCACTGAGCTCAACCCCCAGCCCCAAGAAAGAGAAGTTTTAAAAGTAATTTTCAGAATTTCTACTTGTCAGGGAAGGAAATATGTTCTCATCTATAGCATATATAGACCAGAAGAAGGAAGATTCCCAAAGTTGAAGGAAATGATAAATACAGGTCCCGTGGCCTCAGACTCTATCAGAGAAACATAGCTTGAGTTAACTGAAAACATTCTGGGTCCATTTCCAAAGGCTGAAGAGGGTCCTGGCTGTCTAGGTAACTCCTCTGTTGAGTTGTACATGAAGACCACGTCTATCCTGAACCTGCTCATTTTAGAATCCCCCGGTGTGATAGGAGGAGCGAGGACCGATTGATTCACTGGTCCCTGGACCACCAGTCACATGCCAGCTGTGTGCCAGGCGATGGGGGATTGGCCAGAGAGGCTGGGTTTTTGTTCATCTAAGGAGTTCAGAGCTCTGAGAGGAAGGCATGTCTGCTGGGAACCACCTGACCTTCCCTGCACCTGTTCTCCCCATCTTGGCATCCCACCAACAGGATAGGCCTTAGTATGATTCGCCTGGTTGGAAAAGTGATTCTGCTCTGCTTGACCTCTGACCTTAACATATCTCCATTGTCAGGCTCTTTTTCCTTGACTTGGTGATTGTAGGTGATGTTTTCTCGATGAGCCTTGCTCTCTGTGTGCACCACTTCCTATGTGCTGTCCTGACCTTGGACCTAGACCCAGGAAAGGTCAGGTCATGCAACCAAGGACTATCTCAGAGGGTTGCTCTGGGCTGCAGAAAAAAACAGGACAGAGTGAGCAAAGGATTGTGAAAAATGCTAAGGGTAACAAAAAGAGCTTTCAGAAGTTGTGTCAGGAACAGTAAGACCAAAGAAAAGGGGATGGGAGGGGAGTCAAACTACTTGGGCTTCTGTTGGGCTTGTGGTTTTTTTCTGTCCAGGAAGTTACTTTTCTGACTGGAAAGGGTAAGACAGATATGGAGGAAGAATTGCTAGCCTGGAGGAGACGAAGCCATGACAAGAAGCTCTAATGCAGACAAATAGAGGGAGTACAAAGTCCAGGAAGACTGAGTGAACGTGAGGCTGAGGCTGTTGGACCAGCACTGTCGCCTCAGGAAACCCTGGGATAGCACAGAGCCACGCGAAAGAGACACATATTTTTTAACCTTTTGGAAAGGAAGTAAAGAGGTAAAAATCTATAAAATGGAAGTTTGATACTGATTTCAGGAAATAGACTAGGAGAGATTATTAGGACAGCGCTTTTGGGGGGTACTTGGCAGAGGAAATAGCCACATTAGTAGCTAGCACGGTTTTGCCAAAAGCAAATCATACCAGATTAACATCAGGGTTACTTGGTTGAAAGCTTAGAGGACTGTTGAAAAAAGTCCTATATGCAAATGTCAGTCACTGGCGATATTTTTGAGGGCTGAGAGACTTGGGCTCAGTGACAGCACGTGCAGCCTACTAGCCCCATTCTAGTCAATCTTTATGCATGATTCAGGCAGTAAGATTGGTGTGGAGAGCACACGGTTAGTTAACGTGAGTCCTGAAGGAAGAGCTGATATGCTGAAATAACAGATATGAAGTACAAAGAAAGATCTTGGTGTTTTGAAACAACACACCAGATTTTATTATTATTATTACTTATAATGTAGCCCTTCCCTGTGCTGGGTATTTAGCTCAGCGGTTCCAGGATCTGCCTGGCAAGGGTAAGGTCCTAAGTTCTATCCCCAGTACCATATACCGCAATGCCAGGCATGGTAGCTCACACCTGTAATCTCAGCACTCGGGAGGCAGAGGCAGGAGGATTGCTGTGAGTTCAAGGCTAGCCTATACTAATAGTGAGTTCAGGGCCAGCCTAAACTATAAAGTAAGACCCTGTTCCCTGCCCAAAATATTTAGCCCTTCCCTGGTTAGCATTTATTTTTTGCAGTGCTAGAGATGGGAGCCAGGGCCTCCTCCATACTAGGTGAGTCCCCCACCACTGGGCTGTCCCTTTAGCCCAGTGCACAAAATCTCATAACATCAAATTTTCCAGAAAGAGAGAAGGACTTGTACTGAAGTCCAAAACCATTTATTAAAAAGTGAGATAACGGGGCCTGGTTTAACAATCCCATGTAGAAAGTATTATAGGAGTTGGATAACTGCAGCTTCAGAATGAGTCAGCATCATACCTGATCGTCAAAGAATCTAATGTGATTTTAGGAGCATTAATTAAAGTTTAATATTCAGACCAAGGGAGGTGTTCATGTCTAGTGATCAATTCATCTAATAATCAGTTCACATCTGGTGAACTGTTTTTGGTCTTACCTCAGAAATGCAAGATGCACCCCCAGCACAGAGCCATGGACGTCTGCCCAGTATTCTGTCTGCTATGGAGCTTGTCTGATGGTTTAATTATTTGGGAACATCCTTCATGTTCTTACGGTTAGAACTAACGAGGGTGCTTCTCCTGTCATGTTAACTCTGGAAAAAGAAGCTTAATCTTAGTCCTGCCATCTGTAGTGAGGCACACTTTAACAAGTACCATCAGTTAATATGTTGGGACATGTGCACTAATGAATCTCTTCTCATTGAATTTGCGAGGTGATGGAAATATTTTTCTAAGGTGCACATTTAGAAGTGTATATGCCCTGTGTTTAAAGTCATGTACCTTTACAGATGAGCAAAGGCAAGTTCATACAATATGTTCTTGTCTATAAGAAAATAACTATTAGACCCTTAATGAGGATCTCGGCACCTGTAAGCAAAGCCGCTGACTTGCAAACACTTGAGTCACAAACTTGAACAGATGTAAACAGACCTCACATTGGTAAATGCACACAGATTGCACAAGTAGCTCCAGTGTCTGCTGGATGCTGTCACGGTTGTGCTGCTGTGTGCCCACTGTACAGGGCAACAGGGTACAGTAGTACCATGCTTAGTCATAGTCCAGGGTGTCTGGAAGAAAGAGGAAAAGCAGTGGTGATGAGTTCATTTTTTTATGTTTTACATTGTGTATTTGTGTCAAAGGTGTCTTAAGACTCACTTGTCGGATTCATGTATGAATCTGACTTAGGTATGTTCTCCCAGAAGAGAACTTGTTTCTGAAGTTGGACTTAAGAAATTGTTCTTAAATCTAATCTGTTCATCTAAGCACACAGAAGCTGACATTTTCCCCAAAATGTCATTACTCCTCTGATGAAACCAGTCCTGTTTTAAGCATCTATTTCTTCTTATATTTGCAATGTACAGTTGGAAATGGTCCGGTTGTAAGCTCTGTCTTTCTGGCCAGGACCCTGCTTACCTCCCTCCCTGCCATTTCAAACATGCCCAGGGAGATTCCTTTTCAGCCTGAGTATCCAGCCTGCGAGCGTCACTTTCAGAGCATCCTCGCTGGCTGAGGAGCCAGGCGCTGCCCTGTCAGAGGTGATGCTGATTGCTGAGGGAGTTCTGTCTCAGACCATCTGTTCCGGTGTTTTGTGTTCAGAAGTTGGGCTTTTGCAAGGTGTGTGACCCAGGAGGGCTTTCGCTCCACCGGTGGGTTAATTCATTGATGAGCTCATGTTCTGATGGTGGTGATGGGTGGTAAAGGAAGCTTAGGAAATAGACCGTGTTGAAGGCAGTGGGTTACAGGGTGTGACCTTGGAGACTGATTTGAGTCCCTGACCCCTTCCTCTCTGGTTCTTAACTCTCTTTGTTCTTGGCGGCCATGAAGGGAGCACCTCTGCTCCACCACACCCTCCTGCCATGACCTTTTGCCCACAGCAAAAAGAACCAGCCAGCCTTGCACTGAAACCGCCTCAAAATTATTTTTCTTAGGTGTTTGATCACAGCAAAGTAACACAAACCTGAGTAACACACCGGGGCAGTTCTGTCCTTGGTTGGGATGTATGATCTCCTTCATGGGAAAGCCCATCAGCCCAAGAGCAACATTTCTCTTTCCCTGTCTGTCTCCAGCATGATTCCTCCCTTGTGCAGTGTGGTGGGCATGGAGGGTTGGGAGCTAGGTCTTCTTTACACTGGTGGACAAGCACACATCATGTACACAGAGGTACACACACGTACACACACATACACACACATTCATTCTGTCAAACCCATGCTGAGCAGCTGTGCCCTGGGAATTTGAGGTGAATAAAATATGGACACTGTTGTTTCTCTGTAGAGTTCATTAAGGAAGATAGGCAGAAAACACACATTCCACTAAATTGACTGTTTATTTTCATAAAGTTTTCCCATTCATGGGAAAAGAGTGCTGGGAGGAGATGTTATTAATCCCAAGTTGTTGGGAGTATGGGATTGGAAGGACGTGGAGACAAATAGCAAGATAATGGAGACACCAGGGGTGTTGGTACCAGGAATTCCAAATAGTTTGGATTTGTTGGGGAGTTAGGAGGTGAGGCTGCTGAGATGAGTAAGATCCTAGAGCCATGGATTTCATCTAATAAAATGTAAAAAGAGAGATCTGGGAGTGATGGCGCATGCCCAAAATTCCAGCACTTGGTATGCTGAGGAAGGAGGGTCGCCATGGGTTCAAGGCCATAGAGCAAGTCTGTCTCCAAAAAACAAAACAAACTGTAAGATAGATGGATGGACAGACAGACAGACAGATAGAAAATTATAGATAGATAGAAAATGATAGATAGAAAACAATAGATAGATAGATAACTATAGACAGACAGATAGATATAGATAAAGTTTGTGTGCCAATGACAGGCTTCCCTGTACATTCATTTCATAAGATGCAAAAATCTTAGTTGATTTAAAATCTGGTGCTATCTCTTCCTTCCCTCAGTTCTTCTGTGCCTTTTTTACCTCCAAGCAAGATTTTGAGGTGTTGACAAAGCTCAGTACTGGAGAGCAGAGAGTGAAGGCTTAGATTCTGAGTCCAGTCCGCATACGTGAACCGGAGCCTCCAGGACCCCCACCCTGCCCCCCAGTGTTCACCTTTCACAATCATGTGACATATCCTGGTGCGTGGATTAGTTAAAAGTGGACCCCAAGGCTAAAGTGATCCTCGTTGGCCCCTGACTTTCAGGTTAGCAGACTCAGCCTGGTGATCACACTGAGTTTAAGACTTGTGTTGCATTTGAAGTGTTCTACGAATGAGTTAACAGTGATGAATAAACTTCCACAAAGCAAGAATTCTTCCCCAGACTTAGAAGCCTTCTAGTTCCCAACTTCAAGAAGTTTTAATTCTGAGATTTTTGCATAGTGCTTCATATTCATGAACTGTACCTACATTTTTACAATCACGTATAGATTGTGTGTTCTATACAGAGAGTCAGCACTTGGGAATAACAATAGTTATGTTTTTTTCTTTGCCTGCATTCTTTTGCTTATTTAACTAAATGTCACGTCCCGTTCCCAAGGGCTACTCATCTGGCATCGAACCACGGGCGGGGGTCATCACGCAGAGACAAAATGGTGGAGAAGCCTTTATCGCCTGCACTCTCAGCCCTTATATACAGCCCCACTTCCTTGTTTTCAATCTCCCCAAACCCGCCCCATAGGGGGTAGTCTTTGTCTATTTGTTTTCCTTTAATCACTGTGGCCCAGAGGGGCCTCGCTGTTTAGCTGTTTACGTGCTGCCTTGCACTTCCTTGATGGAGCCAGCGTTGTTTAGCTTCAGGGGACCCCACAACTAAAACCTGCAGGACAGTGGTAAACAGAAACAATATTTCTTATTGACTGAGGAGTTTTATTAATGCTTCTTTTATTTCACCATTTAGAATGATGGTTGCTAAGGTTTCTGTCAGCTTCAAGATATTCTTTCATTTTTAGTATAAAATTTTTACCTTAGAGATGATAAAAAGATGACTTTTTAAAAATGATCTTTCCCTCACCAATAAGATGTTCAAAATTATTTTTCTTTTAATCTGTAAATGTGGTGAATTGTTTTAATACATATTGTCATGTTAATCTGGCTCTTAGAATAAATTTAACTTAAGTGCGATGAGTTTTTATATATTCTTGGATTTGTTTGTCAATATTTAATTTAGGACTTTTATGTGTCTACTCACCTGTGAGATTAGCCTATTCTCTTCCTTTCTTCTGCTGACTTACAGTGTTCAGTACCAAAGTAATAATGTCTTATTTTTCAAGTCTTTTGAATAGTTGATATAATTTTCAAATAACAGATCACTCCAAACTTGACAGCGCTTGTCAGACAATAAAACCTATTAGAGCCTGATGTGTTCTTTATGGGAAGTTATTGAACGCTAATTCCATTTTTTAATGGTTATAAGACTATTTTGATTTTTCTCTTCTCAAAGTCTGTTTCAGTGTTATTTTTCTATGAATTTATTCATTTTTGTAGGCTTTCAAGTTTATTGACATAAAATATTCATAGTAATTCATTCATTCATTCATTCATTTCATTTATGGGGCTCGGACTTGGCCTCAAGCATGCTGGGCAGGGCTGTATCGCTTAGCTCTGCCACCAGCCCTGAATATGCTCTCATTGTGTATCTCTCTGGGATTATCCCCCCTTTTCCTTTCTGTAGTGTTTGTGCTTTCTCCTCCTGCACCCTCCAGATTGTTCTATATTCGATTCCTGCTCAATCTTTACTCTGTTTTCTTTATTTATTCTGTTGTCTTAAACTGAACTCAATAAAGTTTCATTCTTTCTAAAATCAAGCATTTAGCCAGGTATGTTGGTGCAGGCTTGTAATCCCAGCACTCGGGCAGAAGGATCACTGCAAGTTCAAAAGCAGCCTGGACAACAAAATGAGTTCAAGGACAACCTGAACTACATGGAGACCCCATCTCAAAAAACAAAACGACAAGAAAAGAAATCTCAAACCAAGCAATTTAAGGCTATATATTTTCTTCAAAATACCACTTTAACTGGGTCCTGCTTATACTACCTCCTATATTCAGAAAATCTGTTTTTTAATTGTGAGTTTTACCTAGTTACGATTGTGTTTAGTAATATTTTTGGATTTATACCTGCTTCTTATTCTATAATTCTATATTATTTGTGCATATTTTAAAAATCTACGGGTTTTTAATTACTGCCTTATTTTGAATTATGTTTTTTAAAATATTCTACTATTCATTTAGTGGTTACTTGTGAAATACCTTTATATTACCCCTTAAGACACAAAGTAAACAATGCTTGTATTAGTCAGCTTTCTATCATTGTGACACAATACCTGGGAAAAAGAACATAAAAGGACAAAACATTTCTAGCTCAGGGTTTCAGTCCGCGGCCACTTGACTATGTTGTTCCTGCAGGAACATCATGATGGGCGTGTGTGGTGGAGCAGACAGAAGAGAGAGGGGAAGAGGGAGTATGAGCTGCCCCTCCATTAGCCCCACTTCCTACCACTGCTTCCCAATAATGACATCACTGGTTTAACCCATTTCTGAGGTGAGAAACCCATGATCCATTCAGCCCTTGGCCTGAACATTTCTGCACTGGGGACCAAGCCTTCCACACACCAGCCTTTCAGAGCATGCCAGACCCAAACCATAGCAATACTTTACATCTTTCTGAGCACTAGAAGGGCTCTAGAACATTACTCTTGTCACTTCCTCTTTTTAATCCATTATTGCCCTATATGTTTGTTTTTGTAATAAAATTTTTGCATCAAAATACACATGATATCAGATCCATATTATGTTATATAGAGCATCTTAGCCATTTTAGCTCAATACTAAATTTATTTGTAACTGATACATAGAAATTTAAGGATTATGCATTGATGGGATACATGATGCTTTGATACATGTACACATCGTGTGATATCTAAATCAGGGTAAACATACCTATCTGCTCATTTGTTATTTTTCATGGTGAAAACATTCAAAATCTTTTTGGTAGCTTTCTGAAGTATAGGGTACATTATTGTTATGTTTAATCACTTTCCTATGCAATAACAAAGCTGAACTGCTAGCTCCTCCTCTCCCCCTCTGCCCTCTTATAGACAGACACTATTATATTTTCAACTTCTAAGTGATCTACTTTCTTTTTTTTTCCTTTTAAATTCAATCTTTATTGGTACGCCATATATACACATCATGATCGCATTCAACATTGACAATTTGTACTAGTATATGACACAACTTCTCATTTTTTTCCCTTTTCCTCACCCACCCTACAACCTCCTGCCCTCCATATACATAAACTTTGTTTCCTTTTTTTATTATGATCACATTATTTTTCCCCTTGTGACCCCAACACCCTTTTTCCTTTTAAATATTTTCTATTTCACATTATGTACTATATATATTAGAACTCATTTAAATCTTCATTTTCTCATACCAGAGAAAAGATATGATATTTACACATCTGTGATCTATTTATTTCACTTATAAGGATGTCCTGAAGGTATGTCCATTTAAGTATAAATGACTCAATCTTATCATTTTTATGGCAAAGTAATCTTCATTCTATCAAAGAACAGCGTCTTTATCCAGTCTCCAGTTCATGGGCATTTTGGTTGTTTCCAAGATTTAGCTATCACAAACTGACCTGCTGTAAATATGGGTGCACATATGTTGCTGTGATATGAACTTTTTAAATTCTTTTGTGTGTATACCTAGGAGAGGAATAGCAGGGTCAAATGGGACCTCTAATCCTAGTTTTTTGAGGAATCTCCACACTGATCTCCACAAGGGTTGTATGAGTCTACACTCCCACCAACAGTGGAGAAGGATTCCTTTTTCTCTGCATCCTCTCCAATACTTGTTGCTGGCTAATTCTGAGATAGCAGCCATTCTTTGTGGAGTGAGATGAAATCTCAGTGTTGTTTTTATCTGCATCTTTCAAATGACCATTGATGTTGAGCATTTCTTCATATGTTTCTTAGCGGCTTTTACTTCTTCCTCTGAAAAGTGTCTGCTCATTTCAGATGCCCATTTTTGAATTGGGTCTTTAAATTTGGGTGGGTTGATTTTTTTTTAAAGTTCCTGACATATTCTAGATAGTAGCCCTTTGTCTAAGAAACAGCTGGTAAAGATTCTTTCCCATATTGTTGGTTGCCTTTTTGCTCTGTTGGTGGTTTTCTTTGCTGTGCAGAAGTTTTTCAATAGAATGAGATCTCATTTGCTGATTTCTTCTGCCAGTCCTCATGCTATAGAAGTTTTGTACATGAAATCTTTCCCTAAGCCAGTGTCTTCAAGAGTTTTACCTAACCTGTTTTGCAGCAAGTTTAGTGTTTCTGTTTTTAATATTTAGGTCTCTAATCCACTTTGATTTTAGGTTGGTACACAATAAAAGAGATAGGTCTAGCTTTAGTCTTTGGCAGGTTAAAGCCCAGTTTTTCCAGCACCATTTGTTAAAGAGGCTATCTTTCCTCCATTGAGGATTTTTGGCTCCTTTGTCAAAGATGAGGTGACTTAGTGTATCTGGAGTTGTTTTAATCTACTCCATTGATCTTCAGGTCTGTTACTTTGCCAGTACCATGCAGTTTTTATCACAGTGGTTTTGTAGTACAGTTTCAAGTTGGGGATCGTAGTGCTCCTTACCATGTCCGTGTTAGAGAGAATTGCTTTACTATTCTAGGTCTTTTGTGTTCCAGATGAATTTTTGGATTATTTTCTCTAGATCTGTGAAATATGCTGTTGAGATTTCAATTGAGATTGCATTGAGTCTATATAGTAGTTGTGGGAGTATAGCCATTTTGATGATATTGGTTCTTCCTATCCAAGAGCAAGGCATATCTTTCCATTTTTTGATGTCTTCTATCTTCTTTTTCAGAGTGCTGTAGTTTTCAGAGTAGAGGTCTTTCACTTCCTTTGTTAGATTGATTCTGAGATATTTCATTTTTCTGGATGCTATTGTGAAGGACTGACTCCCCAATTTCTCTCTCAGTGGCTCTGTTGTTTGTGCGTACAAAGGCTATTGATTTTTGAGCATTGACCTTGTATCCAGATACGCTACTAAATTTGGCAATTAAGTCTATCAGTTTTTTGGTTGAGTTTTTAGGATCCCCTATATAGAATATCACATCATCAGCAAATAATGACAGTTTAACTTCTTCCTTTCCTGTCTTTATTCCTTTTATTTTCTTTTTCTTGCCTAATTGCTGTGGCTAATGTTTCTAGGACTATATTAAACAGGAGTGCTGAGAGTGGACATCCTTGTCTTGTACCTGATCTCATTGGGAAAAGTTTCAGTTTTTGACCTTTTGGAGTGATGCTGGCTGATGGTTTCTCATAAATAGCTTTTATTAGTTTGAGATAGTGACCATCTATTCCATCCAATTTTCTATAGGGTTTTAGTCGTGAATGGGTGTTGTATTTTGTCAAATGCTTTTCTGCATCAGTTGAGATAATCATATGGTTTTTGTCCTTGAGTCTGTTAATATGGTGTATAACATTTATTGATTTACGTATGTTGAACCATCCTTACATCCCTGGGATGAATCTAACTTGGTCAGGGAGTATGATCTTGATGATTCTCTGTGTTCTGTTTGCCAGTATCTTATTGAGGATTTTTACATCAGTGTGCATTAAGGCCTGTAGTTCTCTTTTTTGGTTGAATCTTTCTCTGCTTTTGGAATCAAGATAATGGTGGCTTCCAGAAATGAATTTGGGCATACTGCTTCCCTTTCAAATTCATTAAAGAGTTTGAGAGGTAGTAGTGCTAACTCTCTTAAAGTTTTGTAGAATTCAGCAATAAAACCATCAGGACCAGGGCTTTTCTTTGTTTCAAGGCCAGTGCTAGAACCATTAAGGTAAATCCCTGGCCCATGTGTGGTTATTTCTGAAAGGAAATTTATAGCTATCCTGAGAAGCAATCTGTTGAGAGAAATTTCCTCCAGGAAGGGTTTACCTTGTTCCCTTACTAATGGGCACCACCAACACAGGTACTTTTATTTCTCAATTTTGCATTTCTCTGTCAGAGCAGATAATGGTGATTTGCATCCCAGTCAATATGAAGCTGATCTGTGGTGACAAGTTATTAGATGAGACTATTATTATTGCCATTATTTTTTTCCATCATCATTTGGGGTGGAAACAGTCAGTTTCACTCTTAGTCCCTTTTGCTAGAGTGTGTTTTGTTTTGTTTCCAGCACATCCTGTCTCCTTCGGAGTGGGAGGCCTTGTTCTGCGGTTACACAGGGCAGGTGAGCTGTTACTGCGACGGGCCCTTCCCATGCCCATGACACACAGCCTTTCTGTTGTCACTTTGTATTTAATAATTTCTATTTCTTGTAACTTCAGTGCTGGACTTGATGTGACTGAAAACTGTATTGTGAGAAGTAAGACACATTGTTGTGAGACTTCCTCATAGTACTGTCCCCTCCTTCACAGACCTCACCCCTTAGTCCTTGTCACTTTCCGAAGCCATTCCGGAAGTCCTCTTGATGACCATCTTCCATTGTACTCCTCACCCTTCTCTGGCCCCCTCACCCTGTACTTCCTGTAGTTACTCTTCTGCCATTTCATTCGATGCTTCACTGGCCAGTTGCTGTACACCAAGTGCCAAGGTGAATAAAGCAGACAAAATCTCACCCTGTGAAGATTGTACTCCACTAGAGACACTGAGCAAATAGCATCTAATATATCAGATAATGTGCAAAGCAAAAGACCCAGAGAAAGGGAGAGGGGACGGTGGCAGTGTTAACTTACTAAGGGGGCTGAGGAAGGTTCTGAAGAGATTTGAGTGGTGGTCGGAATGCTGTGAGTAAAGGAGCCTGTGGTGTCCGAGAGAAGGATATTCAGGGTCAGTGAACAGGTGGTGTCCGGGCACACAGGATGGGGCCGGCTCGGCCTGTTGGAGCAACAGAAAGAGAAGTCATGGCTGAGATGAGACAATGGAAGAGCAATCAACATAATAATTTCCCTCTGCTGAGTAACAGAAAGGTGGTAACTTCACCCTCACCTATTGCTTCCCAGTTTCTGTGGGTTGAAAGTCTGTTATAGTTCAGCTGGGGTCTGATTCAGGATGTGACACTCACAGTGTGAGCCAGCCGTCTTCTCATCTGAGGATCTGTGGAAGAATCTGCTTCCATGCTCGTTTAGCTGCGTTCAGTGCCTTTCTGTCAGAACTGACATCTGTTTCTGGCTGTTGGCCAGTATCAGCTCCTGCCCTCTGGAGACAACGTGTAGTTCAGTGCCACAGACCTTGTCGTAGGCCCTGTCATAACATCACATCGACAACAGGGTCCCTCACCTCAAACTTCCCTCCTGTTTCAAGTCAGGGCCATCGGATGATCACTGTAGTACCATGTGAACCGATGTTGTATGTTAATGCCTTTTTATCGTCCTTTGAGATAGGACAGTGCTTGTTGCCCAGGTTGGCCTCAGTTACAACTGCCTGGCAGGACCTCCATTCCATTTGCAAGTCCCTAGGCAGCAGTACCTGGATCGGTGTTTGTTTGAACAGCCTGGAGAAGGATCCGGGGGCTGTGTCTTGAATTCTGCTACCACCTTGAGGTTGCAGACTTGGCCGATGTCATGACACCCAGGATTGTAGGTGACAGTGTCACAGACGGTTTTGTGCTGATGCTGTGGGAGCAGACCCAGGACCCACGCAGGGGAGAGACATGGGCTGAGTCAGGATTGCTCCGCTGCTGTGTGAGAGCAGATAGTGGAGCTGGTGAGAGACTGCGGAGAGTGTTACACGTGACCCGGAAGAGGGGTGGTGGCCTGGACTTTGGAGTAGAACTCTGGAGCAGCTTACGCTTCCCCGGATGTGCCCTGGTGTCCCGACCCAGAATTCCTCAGTGGCGCGCTTAATCCTCCCACCTATCCACGTCCGCTCTGTCGGAACAGGTTCCACTCATGGTTTAAAGCTTGGCTCAGTGTTGCCCGAAGGGCCCGCGGCATTCCCTACCGTTGATCTCTCACTAGCTAGAGCAGAGGTGAATCTATTGATCTTTCTTCCCGGCTCACCTGTTACCTCGCTGGAAGCAAGCGTTTATGGCCGGCTCCTTGCTTGCCTCCTGGTGACGCGCTGCAGGAGCTTGCTGTTGGTGTGACGAGTGCAAAACCTGTAGGAGGTGTCGGGCGCAGTGGACACTCTTATGTGGGGTTGTCGCTTTGAGGGAGAGACCTATGTAAATACAAGTGAATATACTATGATGAATGAGTTAACTGTGCTCATTGTTAGGATATGTGGAATTTAAGAGAAGCCTGGAATAATTAGGTCTAATTTCTCACATTCCTCCACTGCATGAAATAATGATCATATTACAAGTGATTCCTATTTTTGTTACATCCAAAAGGACATTTGTTTGGCAATACTGTTCACCGCTAATTTTTTCTGTATTTAAAGAAGTAAACAGTGATTCATCTAAGACATTCTATAATTTAAGACAGACAGAAAACTCATTCCCTGTCTGTATTCCAACCACTTAGAAAAAGTCTCTGTCAGTGAGATCTTGCTTAAAAGGAGAATCTCTTTAGCTCAAAATAGCAAACACAGACCAAAGTGTTTTTTTTTTTTTTAGGTTTTTTGAGACAGGGTCTCGCTTTGGAATTCAGGCTGGCCCTGAGCTCAGCCTCAAACTCATCACAGCAATCCTCCTGCCTCTGCCTCCTGAGTGCTGGGATTACAGGCATGAGCCACCACGCCCGGCACTGTGGTATGTGGTACTGGTTGCTGCTGGGCGTGAGACTCCACGCCCAGTATGGTATGTGGTTACCAGGGATCGAACCCGGGTCCGTGCGCTTGCAAGACAGGCACTGGAACCATTGAGCTAAATCCCCGGCCCCAGAGTCCTTTTAAGAGGGAGGAAATTAGCAGTCTGGTTTCTGATGAGAAACTAGTACATGTATCATTTCTGTAACTTTTAGCTAAAGTTTCCTAGAGTTTGAACTTTCAAGAGTGAGACACTGGAAAGGATGACCTAATCAGAGTAGATACAGTGATGATGTTATTTAAAACTTAAAAAACTTAAAATAAGGAGAGAATTGGGTTTCGCTCGGCTGCCTCCTCTGTGACCATCACAGTAGGCAGCAGCCCGGCCTGCCAGGAGGGGCTGTGATGCCGGTCCAGCCCCAGTCATAAATAGAGATTCCCACCCCGTACAGTTATGGGTGGGATTCACAATTGGCATAAGCCAAAAGACACTTCTCATTTATATTGCCAAGTTTTTCTGTTTGTTTTCTAGTGATCTCTCTTGGAGAATATAAATCTGTGGTTCAGAGAGTGTGCACTGCAGTCTTATATAGGAATAGTTGGCTATTCTGTTTCAAGTTCTGGCTCATGAGGAGAGCTTGTGAGGCAGATGTCTCCTGAGCTGGGAAAGGACACACAGCCATCTTTAAGTGTTAGTTCAATTCGGTTCAAGATATCAGTTTTCAAAGCGTTTATGACACACCAGCTCAGCTTTATGGCTCTATCCTTTATTCCCCCCATACCCCGACCCCTGGTCTCTCCGAAAAGGATGAGGAGAGACCCTCCTGGGCCCTGTCCCAGGATCTGCCCCAGAGCAGAATGGGCAGACTCCCTGTGTGGGCCTTGCGGAGTTCATTTGGCAGAGCTAGGAGGGGCTGGGTTGTATTCTGCTCTCTGCTCTCCAGCACTTTGAGAGGAAGAAAAAGAAAACAATGCTGTGTCGAGTGCCAGTGTCTCCTCAGAAGATCCTCCAAGTGATTTGGCTCAGTTTCCCTTCCTGAGGAGCGTTGGCGTGGGCTAAAATGCTCACGTGGGAGATAGATGTCTTCCACAGTCTCCAGGACATCAGGGTTGTTGCAGCTGGGAAGATTCGCTCGAGTTTCCTGAACATAGTATGGCTTCACTTGACCTCACCTTTCCTAGGCAGATGGGACGAGGCCTGTCCAGGGTGGCCACTTACTGGTGCCTTTTCAGAGCCTCTGCTGACTCAACGGTACAGCTCATCGGCCTGCACTCCCAAGCTTCCAGTTTGCTAGCAGGTGCCTGAAGCGAACCTGAAATCTTCTCACAGCTCCACCCCTTCCTGTCCAACCCCATCTGTGTACCCTCCAGAGCCTGCTCTTTCAGGCTAACTGTGCCATCCCTTCCAGCCCTCACCTGTGCTGTGTTCTCAGGCCTTTCTCCTGCCTCCTGGTTCCTCGTTTTCTGTGCCTGTCCTGGTGAGACCATGCTCGGGTTATTCCTGATTTATTCACCTTCAGGGTCTAAGTGAGTATTTTCAAATGTGTGCTGACAAGTGGCTCCTGCCTCCCTTCATTCTGGATTCAATCTCTCAGTGTAGCTTGGATTCCAGGAGCATCTTTCAGAACTTTGTCCTGCTATTTTACAGTTAAATTTGGTCAGCCAAATTTTGTTCACATCATTTCCACTTCCTATTTGCACAAGTGAGATTTTTTATTTTTTTTTTAATCAGGTCTTGCTTTGTAGTTCAGGCTGACCCTAAACTCACTATGTAGCCCAGGTCAGCCTTGAACTCACAGCGCTCCTCCTGCCTCTGCTTCCAGAGTGCTGGGATTACAGGTGTGAATCACCACGCCCGGCACTGTGGTGTGTGGTATGTGGTACCAGGGATCAAACTTGGGACCTTGCACTTGCGAAGCAGATGCCAGAACCACTAAGCTAAATCCCTGGCCCTGTACAAGTGAATTTTTAAACTAGAAATTTAACATTTATCTCTGGTTTGCTCCATCGTGTTAGAATTTACCTTTTGTCTAAGCTGTTGATAGTGGGGAGGTAGAGGATCTAATCAGGTTATTTAATACGCCGCTTCCACTTACAACAGTTAATATGCCCATATATTACTTACTTGGAGCTTCGCGGTGTTTTAAATATTTTGATGAACTAATTTGACCTTCATTTGATCTTACAACTGTCTCATACACAAGGAGTCTTGTTATTACCACATTACAGAGGGGTTGTGTTCCCGTGGTGAGCTAGGCCTGTGTTCAGAGTTCCTAGTCTGTGCACAGGGCCCCTCTGCCACCAGCCTGTCCCAGGAACTGGCCCTCCTGGTTTCTCTCCATTCACTAGTGGTCACTGTGCCATGAGGCATCCTAACAGTGTGATAACAGGGAGCTGAGTTGGGGGACTTCACCTACCTGTGTAATCCAGGGCAGCGCTTTTTGTTTTTGGTGGAATGCTCGTTCCTTAGTTTGAAACTTACCTATTTTAATCAATTCTGAATAACTTGGGTTTCCTATAAGTTGTTCAGTCACAGTGATACCAGGATTTCCCAGTATCATCACTGAAATCCAGATATAATTATCGCATTCCTCAGACCAGCTCATCTATTCTGCGTATCAGAAATGAAAATAAATTCATGCTTATGATTCTGGCTTCTTTTTTAGTCAGAACACATGTTGTCCGGGATCTGCCCTTTTCTCAGGATCTGGGTGAATAAAATCCTTTTCCTTTCTCCTCCTGAAAACTGAAAAGTTTCTCTCCCTGTCTCCAGAGATGCTCGCGCATGCTCCCTGGGCTGGGCCTTAGGCCAAGCCCCACACCCTCCTGGGAAGCGGAAGCGTACCGCATGGTGCAGAGCCTGAGTCTAGTGGGTCCCCGGGCACTGCTGGCTGTGATGTCCCTGTCAGGACAAGAGGATGGGGTCACCTGAGGCTGGGAAGCCTGTACCTTCCCTCAGCCCTGCCTCAGAACCCCTGCTTGTGTTTTCACTGTACTTCTTGTCTTCTAGAGAACAAGGACAAACATCACCTTAGTTTACAGGCTAATTTGTGTTACGATTTTGGGGAAGGTGGCTGCAGTTGTGTTTGTGTGGGGAAGATGGCCGTGGTCATGTTTGTCACCTCACCCACATTTGGAGACCAGAAGCAAAATTTTGCTGAAGACCTTTGTTTGTAAACCAAATTATTTGCAAATGAAAGTGTTCGTGAGCCAAGGTATTACTGTATTCTTGCACTATGTCAAGTATAGAGTATACTTTTGAGACAAGGACTTACTGTGTGTCCCACGTAGGTCTCAAACTTGTGATTCTCTTGCCTCAGCCTCCCAGGTAGCTGGAATTATAGATATCCACTATAATGTCTTCTAAGGTTAATCTTCTAAAGTATTTGTTTGAGATGCTCTTTTATGCATAATTAAAATGCCAGCTTATTAGTTCAGGATGAGAAATACTGAAAACCTTTCACTTAATAACTTCCAACTTAGAGGTGTTGTAAGTAAGCAGCACAAACTCCATCTAAGGGTTTGGTGATTGTCTTGGTCTCAGCTGTCACCATGCTTCCTTCTGCATGTTCGCTGAGTTTGTGCTTGATTTTAAGGAGTTCTGGGGACATCAACATGATGCTGGGTGCAGAAGGTCTTGTATGACATTTGTCACAGATATTGAAAGTGAAACTCAAGTAAATGAAAGTAGAGTGAGAACAAGTTCAAGGTGTTGAGCAAATGACAAGCTGTAACTGTCTTGGATCATTAAACAACAGGTGAGATTTTTGAAGGACAAGAGCAAGCATGTTTGTACAAATCCTGTACCCTGTTGTGTGGGCCAGTCATCAGAGAGGTAGATAAAAATGATAGACACCATGAGAAAGGGGTCACTAAAGTCTTGATTGTACTTCTTTTAAAATAATTTTCATTGTATATATTTAAGATACGCAATGACATCATATTATACTGTTCTATAATGTACTATAGTCATGCAAATTAATATATCCATCTTCTCACATAGTTTTTGAGGTGAGGATAGCTAAAATGTACAGATTTGGCGTGAATTCCAAATGCAGTATCGTTTTATTATCTATAAGTCCGGTATTGCACATAGGATCTCTAGATGACTCATTCTACACATGTGCTAGGTCTGAATCCTCTGTCCTGTGTCTTCCCATTCCCTCCCACCATCAACTCTTGGTAATCACTGTTTTGTTCTTTATCTCTGTATGTTTGAATTTTTTAGAGTCCACAAAAATGAGATGATGAACCATGCTTTTGATATTGGGGCCACACATGTCCTGGGCAAGTGCTCTGCCCATTTAATTTTTTAAAACATACTGTTTAAATGAATCACATCTGGGAGATTTACATGACACAGTAAACCAGTATGTTCCAGAGACTGGTTACAGAATCGCATATGATTAAAGGATCATTCAAAGTGCGAGAATAAAAGCCACAGTCTCAATCATTAAGTAAGATATGGTCACACATACGATCACCCCAGCTACTGGGTGGCTGAGACAGAGGATCACATATTGAAGTTAAGCCTGGACACTTAGTCAGACCCTATTTCCAGAGTAAGATAAAAAGGGCTGAGGATGTACTCAGCGATAGTGCACTTACCTACCTTGCTGGAAGCCCTGAGTTCAGTCCTTGAGAGGAGGGCAAACTGAAGCTTTAAGAAGCTTCCACATTTTTTTACTTTTGATATAATATCAAAGCAGAATATTCATAATTGCCTGAAAGTCTATTAAAATACCCCTCCCTTGTCCAATTAGATATCTGTGCAAGAGTGAATTTTCTTCCTTTATTTCACCCATCACATATCACGTAACATGCTGAATGCAGTAGCAGACATGAGAATTCAGCAGGCTTCTTTGGAGCCAACCCTGAAAAAGATACTTGCACTCATTAACTTTTTGTTGTGAAGATACATCTCTTTTAATATTTTATGTAAATGTAGTGGATTATTTAAATTTTAAATGGATTTTGAAAATTTGTTTTAATTTCTAATACCAACATTAGAAATTAAATGCCTCTATTTAGCTCTGTGATCAATGAATATTACCTGCATGAACCCTGGCTCTTTGGGCTCCTTAGTCATTTAGTGCTAAAGATCCTGAGTCTAAAAAGTTTGAGAGGGGGCCGGGGAGTTAGCTCAGTGGTTTCGGCGCCTGTCTTGCAAGTGCAAGGACCCAGGTTCGATTCCCCGGTAACCACATACAATACTGGGCGTGGAGGCTCTTACCCAGCAGCAGCCAGTACCACATACCACAGTGCCGGGCGTGGTGGCTCACGCCTGTAATCCCAGCACTCGGGAGGCAGAGGCAGGAGGATTGTGATGTGAGTTTGAGGCTGAGCTCAGGGCCAGCCTGAACCACAAAAGTGAGACCCTGTCTCAAAAAACCTAAAAAAAAAAAAAAAAAGTTTGAGAACCATCAGTTTAGTTAGTACTTGCCTATACTTTTTACCTATGCAGTCAGGCATGGATAAGTATGCATAAAACACATCTTAAAATATACATTAAAAACAGGAATACCAAGACAAGACATTGACAGCATTTCAGTGTTTCCAGCACTTTTCCAGAAGGCTGGGCCTGTAGCCTAAAATGTTAATTCAGTAGAAAACCAAGGTCTGGAGGTTTAAAGGAGAAGCACAGCGGAAATGCTGCTGGCAGTTTTTGTACTGATGGGATGTTTCCCGGAACCACGCCTGATGACATCAACGCGCCGGCCAGGCTGGCGGCCTGAGTGGCTGAGTGCAGATGCTGCAGAAGAGGGTCCCTGTCACAGGGCACCAACTCAAGCTGCTGATGACATGGACCAGCTTGAAGGTAGTTCACCTCCTGTGAAGCCGTTGAAAAGCAGATTCGTAGCCCTCTTGCTGGGAGTGTTCCCAGGAACTATGAATTTAAACCCTTTGGGATCTCTCCCCCCACCAAAGAGCTGCGTAGAACCTGATCTCTGTGCATGTGGAGGGACATCTTGGGGACCAAATGGATAGTCAAACTTGTGTGAGGGCATTGGGGGCCAAGGCATTTCCACCCAAGATGCTTGTGCGCCTGACCTGCGGGGTCAGGGGGCAGCCGCCTTTGTGTCCTTGTTCAGGGGAGGGTGCTGCAATCTCTGACAGGACAAGAACCTGCGGATGGGGTTTGTTGCTTTCTGATGGACATGGCCTTCGGTCAGTGGCTCTGCTGAGCTACCTCCTCCTGCCTCAGAGAGTTCAGCCTTTCAGGCTTGAGAGCAGTTCTGGCCTTTTCCCCTGGTCTCTTTTCTGTAGGGCGCGTACTGAGTTCTTTGCAGCTGAAGTCTCTGACCAGAGCTGTCTTCCCACATCTCAGGGGTCCCTTTCATTCTGCCAGCCCTGACAGCATCACCTGTCTCATCCCCCTCATCTTGTATTGTCTTGGTTAGATCATCTTCCCATTTTCTGTAACAAGTTACCTCCTCAGTGACACACACTACTGTGTACTTATAGTTATCTAATTCTGCCATGATAGTAGACGTAAGAGCGGACCCTGAATTTCCCAGGTTGACACCAGAAGTGGGTGGACAGAACCCAGTGGCTGAGAAGCAGAACTGGGTATGAAGCCCCCTACCCTCCCTCGCCCACACACTATCTGTCAGGCTGATGCTCTGCCTACCTGAGCCTCCTCTGGACTGACAGTGTGGGCCCCGCACAGCTGCCTTTAGGGGATTAACCTAGATGGTGTCAGGGCAACATGTTCCGGCATGCAGCTCTGCCCTGTTCTCACCTTCAACCCCCCTTAGAGTTCTTTGCTTCATCTTTGAGGCTAGGTTTTGTGTTGGAGCGAACCTGGAATTGTCACACATAAGCCTTCTGATACTCTCAGGCCCGAATTTGACAGGAAAACATGTGGCACTTCTGGACCGAGGTCATGGTATTATTATTCTCATGCCCCCATGACAACCTGCCTCTGTGTTTTCACTTCCAGATTTGTGTCTTGTGAGTGTCATCTGGGAGGTAGGAACTCGGCTTAATCAATGAATAGGGTGAAGTAATTTTATTCAATAGAATGTGCTGTTCCCAATTTTTCTCATATTTCTGTTCTCTATTTTCAGAGATCCACATCTTCTGGACCCAACTCTGGAATATGTGAAGGTAGGCGGACATCAGGATTTAACATGTCCTTGTGACCCTGTATTATAGATTTCCTATTTCTAACAGTGTTGCCAAACAGTGCTGTAGTCTGACGTGTAGAAAGCTGGTTGGATTACAGCAACTGGAGGAAATATGACTCACTCTGGTAAACTTTCAAAGGGCCTGATGTCTATTGCAGGTCTGCAGTCATTTCCCCATTATGTAGGTCAGATGTGGTTTCAGGTTCAGAGAATTTTTAAAAAGAAAGGTATGGCTCATATATTTCCTACCCCTTCAGAGGTCTGGGGTCAGCACTTCCTAATCAAACTCACTTTGGCAGTGATGTTTAAGAGCATTCACTCCAAGAGGGATTAATAGATGACCAATGATTTTACATAGTACGTGTCACATTTTGCAACCAAGTGAGGCCTAGTTAGTTTTGCTGCCTGATGAGTTGTTTCTTAATCACTTGCTTTTCTGAGTCCTTGGACTTTGGTAGATGAGGGTGATGGAGGTGTGTTTATCGTCAGTGGTGCGCTGAAGGCCCCCTCAGGTTTTAGGAGCTGGCTTTCCAGCAGCTGCATTTTATTCAGCAGCTAATCTGTGACCTAGAAATCATTTGTTACTTTCCAAAGGGGCTGAGAGTCAGTGCTTCTAAATATTCAAATCTTCTAAACAATGCTTTCCTTCTGAGCAGAAAGAAAAAGTGTCCATTTCTCCCGGGTGTCTTGGGGCTGTGTGTATGTTTGCTTTATTTCATTTTTGAGCTCTAATTAAATAGTTGTCTCTCACAGAAGACAGAAGTCTGATCTGTCCCTGCTAGATTCACGACAGTGTGAATTGTGATTTTTCAGGAGAAATCATGGCAGCCATCTGTCCGGACTCAGGCAGCTACAGTATGTCTCCGTTGTTCCAAGGGCAGCTTTCCTGTTTCAAGTCCCTGAGGCCCAGCTCTTTGTTGGGTCCTCTTACCTTCCCTGGAGAGCTGGCATTTCCTCCTCTAGACCAGAGGACAGAGGAGAGAGGAGAGTGCTCCGGTAACATCACCTGGTCACTGAAGCGAATGCAATAAAGTTTGTTGCAGTGGAGGTGGATATTGTTTTCCTCTCTCTCCTTCCTGAGCAACGTCTGAGCTGTGCTTTCTGTGCAGCGAATGAGTAACGTTAAACCAGCAGGCACCACACCAGTGTCTGCTCGGAGCCTTGGAAGCGGAGTGTCTGCATCCCTCATAGATGCACTCTATGCTTTCATGTAGGTTGTGCCCTGCCAAGCCTTAGGGGGCGATATTCACAAGCGATGATTTGACTTGACTGTAGCACAGAAAGTGTGTCTTGGCATTGTGAGTGTGTAAGTCACAGCAGCCCTCGCAAAACAGTACATGCCATGTTTCTGGGGCTGGCTGGCTCCGGCCACTGGCCGAGTACAGCCCTGACTAGGAAGTATATCCCTGGCCCTTACTTCGTGAACTCAAGTTTCTTTTCGTATTTGTATAGACGTCAAATCTCTTTTAATTCTAGCAAAGAATCCTAAAGCTAAACGAATTTTAGAACATCTTGTTTCAGCACAGTAGTCCTCACCTGTTGTTTTTAGTTACCAGTGGCCAATCGTGGTCCAGAAATCTTACGTGGAAAATTCTAAAATAAATAGTTCAGAAGCTTCAGTCGCACACTGTTCTGAGTTGCACCTTGAAATCTCCCGCTGTCCTGCTCCATTGTGTGTGGACAAGCATCCTCTGTCTGGCCAGTGGACCCATGCGGCATGCGCTCCCCACCTAGTAGCCACTTAGCAGCTTTCTTAGTTATTGGATCAACTGTCATGGCATTGCAAGGGCTTTGTGCAGGTGACTTTTTTCTACTTAATAATGTTCCCAAAGCAGAAGAGTAGTAATGCGAAGAGGCAGAGCATAACACATGGAAGGACGGATGAAATCGGGTCCCGTGTGGAGTCCCTGTAGAGCACAGGGAATAAACATAGACAATGTATATAGAGTTGGATGCTATCTGGTTTCAGGCCCTAGGGGTAATCCTGGGGGTGCCTTTATGGATAAGAAGGGTTCTGCATTATCTAAGCTACTACAGTCCATCTGTGGATAGTGATTATTGTGAGATGAGCTCCTGACTGAGAAGGAGATGCAGAAACGGGGTGTTTTCTGGCTCTCCTTGCCTCTCTAGGGAGTGAGATAAGATTGAACTGTTCTTTGGGGCTCTTGATGTTCTTTGCAAGGGCTAGTTGAGGTATTTGAGAGTTTCTTATTCCTTAGTTGAATGTGGTCACAGCCTTACAAATGTGTCAGGTCCTGTTCCCGAGGGCCGCTCATCTGGCATCGACCCACAGGCGGGAGTCATCACGAGGAGACGAAATGGTGGAGAAGCCTTTATTGCCAGCACTCTCAGCACTTATATACAGCCCCACTTCCTTGTTCTCAACCACCCCAAACCAGCCTTATAGGGGTCAGTCCTTGTCTCTCTATTTTCCCTTAATCACTGTGGCCCGGAGGGGCCCACTGTGTATGTGCCGCCTTGCACTTCCTTTATGGAGCCAGCGTTATTTAGCCCCAGGGGACCCCACACAAATGATATGCCTGTGTCCCTCCGGAACACATCCCCAGATTTTCTTTCTTTCTTCCTTTGCCCTTGGCCTAGACTAGATGGATTGGGAACATATCGAGCCAGTGTGAGGTATTTGTGGTTGCCTCCGTGAATGCTAGTACTCCAAAGTCTTGTTCACAGAGCCTTGGGACCTCATGGTCATAAAGCTGTCCACGTCAGAGTTCTTGAGCCAATACAGGTCCAGTTAGGACTTCTGAGACTTCGTTGCTGTCTGGGCTGCTCATTAGTCAGGGTCACCTGATGCCTCATGACTGCGGGGGGCTGTAGATACATCGAGAGAGGAGGGGGAGTAGTAGAAAACTTGGATGTTATTTGGCCCCTTGACTTTAAGCTGTCTTTCAGCTGTTGTCCCATCACACTGTTGCACCTAATGCCCTTTGGGTGTGAAATTCTATGTGAAGTGTTTTGCACCAGGGAGGGAGCTTCTGTCATTGCAAGAGACATTGGCTTAAACAGCAAGAATTCACTGTGACCCTAGAAAGTGGAGCCGTGTGACCCCTGCTTGAGTCTCATTTGGCACCAAGTATGACTGTCAAACAGCAGACCCCAGACTACCCTGTCTTTGGATGCTGCTGTCCCCGATCTGGGGACTTTCCAGCCGTCCTCGCCTGCTTTCGCAGTGCCCAGAGAGAGGAAGCAGGTCTGAGATCTAACTTCTCGGGACAGAGGAAGACAGGTGTGGAGGCTGACCCTGTAACCAATGGGACGAGTGGGGACTTCAGTGTTATGGCAAGAGAGAGCTGGAGAGAGAAGGACCCCAAATCTGGTCCTGCCCAGGGTGTAGTGTGTCCTCCTCACACGGTAGGGTTTGGATTACAGCGCATTAATATGGCTTGAAAGGGGACCAGTTTCTCCGTTGCTTAGTTACCTTAGTTCTTCCTGGTGTGGATGGAGAGATGTATCTGGCCTGGGAAACTCCAGGACTGCTTAGAGTTCTTTTGTTTTGTCTAGCAGCCTTGCCTCCTGCTGGGCCCCCCAAAGGCACCCAAACTCTGAAGGTTCGATTTGTGATTTGTTTGCCGGAAAACTGACAGCAGATCCACAGTGGGCGGAGATTTGGGAATCTCATTCCTCCATGTTTCTGGCTCTTTAACTCTGTCCCCGGAGAGGGGACTCTGTTGTTTTTCTGTTTCTTCCTTGTTTTCCTAGCTCTTGCCTCTCATAATTTTTTCCCACAATAGATCAAAACACGATCATTTCAGAGGTCTGAATTTCACTGTTTTGAATAATCAGTTCTTTTCTGTAATGAAATAGAACTGGTCCTCTTTCACTACATCTGAAGGAAACCATTTTTTCCAGACTGGGAGACAGAAACCTTCACGTTGACCCCTTTCCTCTGGGGGTTATTCCTACTGCGTGGTTATTGATTGAGCTGGTGGTGTAAGGCTCTGGAATTTTCCTCTGCGTACCTAGCATACCTTATCCTAGATAAAACCACATTTTTTTTTTCCAGTAGGCGGAAATAGCTTTTAGAGGCATAGCCTTGGGCCTAATTGTGACAGAATTTTATCTTGTGGGCCACTTTACCTACTTCTGTCCCTCACTGGATTTTGTCCTGTTTTTCCCCCATTAGAGTAAGTTTATTCTATGTCCCATGTTAGATGTATCAGGTGGTTGCTTAGAAAACTTGGTAAAATAGTTGTGCTAATAATGGGTACAGCTCAGTGTGTTACCTTTCTCAATGGTGGTCCAACAGAGACTCCAAATCATACATATCCTGTGTTTCACCAGGGGAGAGATCTGGGTCCGCATTCCATCTCTGATGGGCAGTGTGACCTTGCCCTGACCTGCTACCTTCTCTGTGGATTCCATCTTCCTCACAGCTGGAAAGCTCTGTCCTGTGTTAACACTTTTAGGAATCTCTGTCCCTGTGATAGGCCAGAAGGGATCCAAGTAGTAAAAGGAGTTGTTGGTGCTCTTACTCTTGCTCATAAAATTGTTGTGTTAGTTATGTTTCTTTCAGTGGGGAGGGTTTTTTTAGTTCATGATTTCTAAAGGTTTCAGTCCATACTTGACTGGCTCCATGGTGGAGTGGCACATGGTGAAGTGGGCTTTGCAAAGGAGAAAATAGTTTGGTGCATGCAAAGACAACAGAAACAACAAGGGAAGACCAGCTTCTGTCCCTTTTATCTTATCCAGACTACTAGGATGAGGACCGTGTTAAGCTAATCAGTGGACTGCTTGAGTAATGACACACTCTCATCCCCACTAACACACACTTTAGATTCAGCCACCTATGACTGCGTGAGGCTTTAGGGGAACAGCTAGACATCACAGTTGTCATAGTGATGGACCAAGGGTGACATTTCTTGTTGTATCTCAGACATTAAGATGAAGGATCTGATAGATAATTGTCCACTTGTGATGTTGTCTCACCTATATTTCTTGCTTTGTGATTTGTATTCCTTTGTGTTCTATTTCCGTGTTTGTCACCCCTTTTTGAACCTGAGTTTACTTTTATTTTCATTCTTTATCGTTTCTTTTATTGAGCTACTTGAAGCTTAAAGCTTCAAGAGTCGCCTTTGCCCCTAGTGTCTCTTTTCTCCTTTGCATATATCTCGATTTTATGCTGAACAGTGATTCTTTTTACCTCTTTACCTACCGTTACTTTAGTGAAGTCTCTTTTCCAGGGATGGTTTAAAGTATTTTGGGGTTGATCTTTTTGTTTGGTTTTTGAGATAGGGTCTCATTATGCAGTTCACGTGGGCTTTTGAACTCACTTTATAGCCCAGGCAGGCCTTGAATTTGGGACAGTCCTCCTGCTTCAGCCTCCTTGGGATTACAGGTGTGCACTACCACACCCAATTTAAAATGTATTTTTTTTTTCTTTAGGTAGAAGTGATTGATAAGGGCTAAATTGGGTGATTTTTCTTTTATATTTTTTCCTAGATTTTTCCATTTTAAAGTAAGTGATCCTTAAGAAAGATAAACTGGAAGATCAAGCAGATTGGAAAGAAAATTTGGGATGCCTATGTTTTCAGATGAGTGGTGAGGAAGCAAGCACTTTTTGATGGGCAGGCTGTGAGCAGCATAATGCAGGCCTGTAGACAAAGGCCTCTCCAGGCGGCAGGCAGGGTGAGGAAGTGTCGGACAGAATACAGCCTTTGTTCCTGGCTAGATTCCTAGGGAACAAATATCCTTTTTCTTTCCCAGTCATCCCTGATGTCTCTGAGCTGGCTTTGCAGGTTAGGAGCCAAAAGGGCAAGAGTGGACAGGCTACCCTGAGCTGGGCCAGAGCCCTCACAGAGCCTTCTTCCTCCATAGTGCAGATGAGCGCAGAGAGGCTTCAAAAGCTCTCCTTCTGGGGCTGACACTGAAAAGCCTCCTTCCCTGTGAGCCTTGTAAGTCTACAGACTTAGAAGTCTGTCTGAGGCTCAGATCTCAGTGAGACCATTTCCTGCATTCTGCTAGGAATATATTATGTCACCCACCGGATTAAAAGAAGAGTAATTCTGTGAATGCCTGCGCAAGAATAAGCACCCTGGCTAGCGAGGCCTCCCTGAGAAGGGACGGTGTGACTGACCGCCGCCCCCTTTGCGCGCTCAATATGGCTGCAGCCGCGGTCACGGTTAAATAGCTGCGGTCTTTGAGGAGAGTCTTTCCGTCCAGCAGGAAAACAGGCCAGTCTGCTCTGAATTACCCGGCTAACAAAGTCCTGAAAGGGACTTAGAGAAACAATGGCATACTGTACGTTCCGTGAGATTTTAACAAGTTATCTGAACCAAATAATGCCCCGATTGGCTGGCTCTGCAGGTTTTTGCCTGAGTGTGCACATCCGCAGAGCCAGCCCGTCCCCGCGGGACCGGACCGAGCTCGCCGGCGGTGATGGGAGGCAGCCCTGGCTCGGCTCGGGCCGGCCACCCTCAGAGGAGCCGAGGGAGGCCCCCGCCCCCCACCCGGCGGCCGCTCGGCCCCCGGAGCCTTTTCTGCACATATTCCCGGCCAGTTTGGTGTTACCGTGGTTATAGAAAACTGCTGGGACAGCGTGGGAAGAGAGGAGCGGGGTGGCCAGTCCCCCAGGCAGTAGACTCACCCTCCCTTCAGGTCTGTGAAAATGTGGCCGCTTACCCAAAGTAAACCTTATAAAAATATGTATGTACGTGCAGGCTTCGTGTACTAAAAATATACATCCATATGAAAGTCTGCGTGCACCTGCTTATAGTGACATTGGTCATAATGGACAAAAACCGGAAACACATGGAATGTTCTTCAGGTAGAGAACAAACTGCAGGACACCTACGTAATGGCGACAAGTAGGAGCAGACTATTGAACCGCACAGACTGTGGGTGACTCCCAGATGCACTAGGCTGAGAGGAAGGAGATAGTATCAGAGGCTGAAGACTGTGGCTGTGTTTGCATGCCCTTCTGGAAAAAGGCAAAACTTACAGCGATGCAAGACAAATTAGTAGTTGAAAAGGGATAGAGAAGAGGTCCTCTGCCACAAGGAGTGTTTCGAGTTGGTAGAAAGAGCCTGACTCTGGTGGTAGTCACCCAATTGGCCCTGTATCAAAGCTCATAGCACTGTGCCCACAAGGGTGATGCTTGCTGCGTTTAAACTCAGTTAATCTAACCTTTAAAAAGTAAGTTCAGGGCCGGGGAGTTAGCTCAGTGGTTCCGGCGCCTGTCTTGCAAGCGCAAGGGCCCGGGTTCGATTCCCGGGTAACCACATAACAATACTGGGTGTGGAGTCCCCACACCCAGCAGCAACCAGTACCACATACCATAGTGCCGGGCGTGGTGGCTCACGCCTGTAATCCCAGCACTCGGGAGGCAGAGGCAGGAGGATTGTGATGTGAGTTTGAGGCTGAGCTCAGGGCCAGCCTGAACCACAAAAGCAAGACCCTGTGTCAAAAAACCTTAAAAAAAAAAAAAAAAAAAGTAAGTTCAAACCTTGCCCTAGTCCTTGTTGGTGCCTCCTTGGTGAGGGAAGTTTTCAGTACTGAGATGGGCTGTATTGTGAGGCCAGACCTCTGATCACGTGGAGAGCATGGTGCTTATAGATCTTTCTCCCTGTTGGCTCATTCAGCAGATATTTCTGCGCCTTGGCCCTGGGTGTGTCATTGTTCAGGCAAGTCCTCCAGGTAGGAGGAGGAGGTGTTATCGAGAGCTCTACCCAAGAGAGTGGCGGTGGGATGGAACGGCTGGGTGTCGAGAGGCCTGTTAGAGAGAATTAAGGCCATTTTATTAGGCAAGGTGACAGATCCTGGCAGGACTTGAATGGAGCAGGTGGGGAGAGGAAGCTGGGGAAATTCCAGAGTTCACACTCGTGCCTGCGGTTGTGCCAGAGCCAGTCAGTGCTTAGGAGAGGAAAGATTTCCACGTGGAGCTCTTCTGATCACAACAACACTCAATCAATTCATGAGCATTTGGAGATTTTTAGACCAAAGGGATGAACAAATGGTAACCCAAGACTGGCTACGACCCACTACCTGTTTTTATATGGCCCACTAGCAAAAAATAGATTTTATATGTTTAAGTGTTTTTTTAAAGTCAAAAGTAAAATTATCCAAAATTCAAATTTGGATGTGTACACAGTTTTGTTGGAACATGGCCGGATCATCCATGTATCTATTGCCTGTGGCGGTTTTTGCACTGTGTTAGTGGCTTGGGTAGCTGTGACAGTGCAGCCCAGAAAACTTATCCTGTACAAAAAGTTTTTCTGGGCAGGGAATTTAGCTCAAATGGTACGGCACCTACTCGGCAAGCACAGAGCCCAAGTTCAATCCTCAGTAAAGAATTTCTGACCCCTGCTCCAGACTGATTATATCTCTGCTGTTGTGTTTTGCCTTCTTGATGATATACAGCCAGTTTTCAACAGAAAAATTTTGTCGTCTCATGTTGACGCTTCCTTGTTGGGACCATGGAGCTCCGATTATGTCTTACATCCCCTAGCACTATCTTTATCTCGCCTCTTGACCTGGCGTGGATCCTTGTGCAGGGCTTACGATCTTGCACAATCACAGATACAGGGCTGTTGCAACACCATGCAGGCAGGATCTGGCTGCCTTTTGAGGTGTCTTATGGGGCCAACCTGCTGGCTCTGGGCAGCAGCTCTCTGCTGTTCCGGTCCGGTCTGGCGTCTTCGGTCTGCTGGATGAGTAGGTGCGGTACAGCAGGGGCAATTGAACTGCGACAGTTCCTCAAGTCGAACACCGCACTGCCAGCCAGGGCTGTTCAACATGAGTTTCCTCATGTCCAGAGTCAGAAAAACGGGAACTCTGCCTGGGTCTTCAGAACTTGGTGTTTTGAGAAAAAGTCAGACTTTCTGCAGGTGCTCAGAGGAATCTCGTCTGTCCATGAGTGGAAGAAGCAGTTCACATGTTGGGTGAATTTTTTGTTGTGATATAGGCTTCAGCCTTGGAGCTGAGGTGTCACCTTCACTGGTTTAAGACAACTCCAAGACATCGTCCATGGAAAAGTGACAGACAACTCCTGAAGCTGAGGATTCTAACCATCTTCTGCTCCATAAGTGGGTGGGACCAGAAGACCAGGCTCCTGCCATCCTCCTTGGTATCTGTGCTCTGCCATCCAGGGCGTCCCTGATGCCCTGGTCTGGGCCTTTATCTGGGCGTGACAGGTTCTTCTGAGGTAGAAAATGGATTGGTTTGAAGTAGGTGCTAGAATATGAGTTCTGAGGCAAAGACCTTTCCCTGGCCTCTTCATAGTAATTGAGCGACTATATACCACCAGAAGCAAAGAAACTGAGGGAAACAAAAACGAGTTGTTTCAAAGAGTTTTGTTTTCCCGAGCAATTAGCATAGACACGTTTATAAATTTTGAGAAACTCTTCAGCATTTTTATTCCAAGTTGATTCAGAGTAAAAACAGTATGATAGTTGTCATCCCCTTAAATATTGCTGCAGGCAGACATACTGTTTTTAGAGGTGTAGTTCTGGCATCTTCTGTGAGTTGATATATCTGCTCCTTAGGAAATGTCATCAACTTCAGGGACCCACCAACTCCACAAAATGCAAGGGCTGTATGCCCCCTCCCCCAACCCCCGCGCTGGATTCATTTGCTGTTAAACTCTGCCCTCTGGTGGTTACCAGTGTCTGAACAGTGCATTTGACTACAATTTAATTTCTAAATCTAATTGTGCACCATGATGCTATATATTTCAACTTCAGAAGGAAGGGCTATATTTGTAGTATGTTAAGAGATACGTGATCTTTGGTGGCTTCATATAAGGCCAGGTTACGAGCATCACAGCATTTACTGCAGAACTGGCTGTTGTTCTAGAACAGAGTTCTAAAATGCTGACTCAGTGTATGAATTTGGAGGAAGGGGACTAGTATTTAGCCTGAAGTTTTACATGTGGTGCCCAGGAAGTTTCCACGGAAGAACTCGTATTTGAATTGTGATTTGCCAGTCTGAGGAGGGGGGAACTCCAACAACAACCGGCAGCTTGCCAAGCAGGACGCCAGCAACAGGCAAAGCAGAAGCCAGAGCAGCGTGAGACTGTGGAGGAAGCCCCGCCCCCGAGGGGCGGTGTGCGCCAGAGCAGATGGAGCCGAGAGGGCGTGGGGAGTCCGGAAGTGGCGGGTACTCCTTGAGTGGAGAAACAGTGAGGAAGCTTCATGCACTCAAGAAATTCTGGAATGGTCAATTTGTTAAGAGAACAAGAAGACAGAGCTCAAGGAGAATTTGTTGTTGTTGTTGTCAAAATAATATAGAACTACATATTGGTTTGCAAGTTGATATTTTCTTTGTAACTTGATCCACGTTAACCACAGAGGTCCACCTCCTGCTTATTTTGGAATTTTGTCTGGTAGAAGCCAAGCAGCCCTGATCCAAAAATCTGGAAAACAAAATGCTTCAAAATTTGAAAAATTTTGAACGACAAATTGATGCCACAAATGAAAACTCCATTTTCAATCTTCACCATATTTACTTATTTTATTTATTTATTTTTTTTGGAGTCAGGGTCTCACTTTGTAGTTCAGGCTGGCCCTGAGCTCAGCCTCAAACTTTACATCACAGCAATTCTTCTGCCTCTGCCTCCCGAGTGCTGGGATTACAAGTGTGAGCCACCACACCCGGCACTGTGGTATATGGTACTGGTTGCTGCTGGGTGTGAGTCTCCACATCCAGTATTGTTTGTGGTTACCGGGGATCGAACCGAGGTCCTTGTGCTTGCAAGACAGGCGCCGGAACCACTGAGCTAAATCCCCAGCCCGAAAACTCCATTTTCGGATGGAGGACTTTGAGGACTCAGAGGACTTTGTTTCGTGCAGTTATTAAAATCTTGTATAGGGGCCGGGGAGTTAGCTCAGTGGTTCCAGCGCCTGTCTTGCAAGCGCAAGGGCCCGGGTTCGATTCCCCGGTAACCACATAACAATACTGGGTGTGGAGACCCACACCCAGCAGCAACCAG
>PVIR01014987.1:21970-39360 GCA_004026965.1 Petromus typicus | reverse complement strand
GCGCGGGCCTGGAGACAAGCCTGTTTTCCAGTATCTTACTGATGATTTTTGCATGAATGTTCATTAGGAATATTGGCCTGTAGTTCTCTTTCCTGGGTGGATCTTTCTTTGCTTTTGGAATCAAGGTAATGGTTGCTTTCAGAATCAAGTTTGGGAGTAGTGCCTCCCTTTTAATTAAAGATAATGTTTTTTTTGTCTCTTTTTATCAGTTTTTGCTTAAAATCTATTTTTTCTGAAAATAAGATTGCCACTCTTCTTTTTTTGCTATTTCCTATCACATGGAGTATTGTTTTCCATCCCTTTACTTTCAGTCCATGGGTTTCTTTCTGAATTAGGTGTGTTTCTTGTTTGCAGCAGATTGTAGAATCTTGCTTCTTGATCCACTCTGCCAGTCTGTATCTCTTAATTAGCACGTGAGTCCATTGAAATTATGGTTATGACTGATATAGGTAAATTTAGTGCTGCCATGTTTTCCTGTTCTTGGCTCTGTTATTCTACTTTTGACCTTTTCCTACCAGTTTCTTGTTTGGTCCCATGGATTGACTTGGTTAAGTCTCATGGATTTGTAACTTTCCTTATTTTTCTCCAAGATATTCTTTAGAACATTTTGGAGTGCAGGTTTTGTATTTGTGAAGTTTTGCAGGTGTTCCTTGTTGTGGAAGTATCTTATTTCCCGCTCTTTTTTGAAGGATAGTTTTGCAGGATACATCAGTCTGGGTTGGAAATTGTTTTCCTTCCAAGCTTGAAACACTTCACTCCAGTCTTTTTTAGTATTGAGAGTTTGGGTTGAAAAGTCTGTCCTCATCCTGATGGGCTTCCCTTGGTATGTAATTATTTTCTTTTCTCTGGCTTCTTTCAGTTTTTCATTCTTTTTTTTTTAGATATCTGGAACCTGTATAATTATATGAGTAGGTGTAGATTTTCCATGTCATGGCTATATGGAGTTCTGTATGCTTCGTATATTTGTATATCCAAGTCTTTTTCTTTTCCTGTGAAGTTTTCTGCCATTATCTCTGAATAGTTTTTTGTTGTTGTTGTTGTTTTATTTTGTTTTTTGTTTTGTCTTTTGTATTATCTCCTGCTTCCTCAAGGACTCCAACCAATCTTATGTTATTCTTCTTTGAATCATCCAGCAATTATTGGATTGATTTCTCATTATCCCTTGCCATTTTCCATAAATTATGTTTTTTCTTTTTCATTGGCTGAGATCCTATCTTCTAGGTTTGAAATTCGATCTTCTTCTATATTGATTCTACTGTGCAAATTTTCACTTTCTTAATTTCCTGAACCTCTACTTATAGGTGTTTTAAAAGGTTCCATTACTTTTGCTATCTCAGATTCTATCAACTCCTTGATTTCCTCTTTAGCCTTATTATTCATAGTGTTAACTGTGTCCAATACCTCTATTTTCATCTCAGAGATCATTTCTGATTTCTATTTTACTAGATCTGCTTTGGTTATCATTTCAGAGAACTCTCATGATTGAGCTTCAGATTTCTCCATATCCCTTCCCCATATGTTACCTTGGCATGAGGATCTTTGCATCTGAGATTTTGAATGTTTCCTCATCTCTGAGTTTTTGTCATTGTTGTTGTTTTTAGCTTTATACCTCCCTGTTGTTTGGCTGTGTTTGTTGCAAGTCTCCTTGTTCCTAACATCTAGGGCCCTCGTGATATCAATGTTTCCTGAGTTGTTCTTCTGGAGTCTATAATGGGATCTAAACAACCTTAGTTCTAGCATTCCATGCTAGGCACTCAAACCATATGGTCAGATTATCTTGGTTGAAAGGCACTGTGTAGTGGAGGCTCACATGCCCCAGCCTCGGGTGCTGGTATCTATTTTGTGTCACCTGAGGTTCCTTCAGACTTGGTGGAGCCTAGTTTACCTAGAGAGTCACTGGTCACATTCAGTATGGTGGGCATGGAGGCAGGCAGGCCTAACCCCTGGGCCTCTGAATCTAAAGGCACTGCGTGAGGTACAAGTGGACTCCTGTATGTACTGTTTACCTGGAATGTCACTGGGCATGCTCAGTATAGTGAGTGCAGAGGCAAGCAGGCCCCAACTCAACTCTATGTACATGCATCTGCTGTCCATGCCTGAGGTTCCAGTAGACTCCTCCGCACACCTTTTACATAAAGTGTCCCTGGACTCACTCAATGCAGTTGGCATGGAGGCAAGTGGGCCACAGCCCTGTCCATCCACAGGTACTGGTGCCACCAGAAGTTCCGGGGACTCCACTGAGTACCATTTACCCAGAATATCCCTAGGTGCACTCAGATCAGTGAGCTTGAAGGCAGGTAGGCCCCAGCCCTATGTGTATAGCATCTAATGGCACCGCCTAAGGTTCCAGTGGGCTCAGCTGCATCCCTATACAGTGTCCCTGGGTACACTTCTGCAGTCAGTGTTGAGGCAGGCAGGCCTCATCGCCATGAGCAGCATCTACTATCACCCCCATACATTCTGGCAGGCTCTCCTGTGCACTTACACACTGTCCCTGGGTGTGCTTCTGTAGTCTGCATGGAGGCAGGCAGACCCTATCCCTGCATGTCCCTGTAG
Source organism: Petromus typicus (assembly GCA_004026965.1). Lineage (NCBI taxonomy): Eukaryota > Metazoa > Chordata > Mammalia > Rodentia > Petromuridae > Petromus > Petromus typicus. The sequence continues at coordinate 36,804 of PVIR01014987.1, read as the reverse complement.
TGTCCCAACCAGAGATTCCAGCAGACTCCACTATGTTCCCTTTACCTGGAATGTCCCTGGACACACTCCTACAGTCTGCATGGAAGCAGGCAGGCTCCAGCCATTGTGTTATGGTGATGGCCCTGCCTGAGGTTCTGGTGGGCTCAGCTGGGCACTGACACACTATTCCTGGGTGGTCGTCTGCAGTCTGCATGGAGGAAGGCAGGCTCCAGCCCTTGCACTACTGTATCGGCACAGCTTTGCAAATCCCTTTAATATTTAATCACTTTAGCCACTTTACCTAATTTTAAATTTCATTTTCATTTTTGTTGATTTCCCTTCCTTAGTCAATGTTCTTTATTATAAATTTGTTTAAGTATATTGTCTTGAATGATTTCTAGTTAATCTTTATATCTGAAATAATTTTCCCATTTTCCTTTTTTTTTTTTTTGACAATCACCCAATGACCTTTATATGTAAGGACTGCCTGGGATACAGAGAAAAATAGTAAGTGTGCTCATCCATTTACTACCTATAGTATTAGGCTCCTACTCAAGTCTGTTCAGCCAAAGTGCAACCATAGGAAATTGCATATGTAGTCTACCCATGTTTGGCAGTGGCTGAGCTTGTCCACAGCTTGTTCCTTATCTTTGTTATCTGTATCCCTGAGTGGTCTGTGCACACCTTTATGTTGGCTGGGAGATGTAAGCAACGTGCCTGCTGGGCTGCAGCTTGGCTGTAAGTGCTATAATGCATGGATACTATTTTATCTCCTTCTTCCTCTTTTTGCCTAAGTTTTGAACTTATACCTTATGATACTTTTTAAAAACCTACAGTCTTTCACTTAATACTATGTATTTTGGAGTATGATATGTCTCTTGGCTTTATATCTTTTCCTAGGGTATTTTCAAAGTGATATATTTTGATTCTCATTTTGATTTACCATTTTATGGGCATTGGCTATTGTTTTTACTTTATTTAAATTGTGTTGTTTTTCCTTCTAGTAATAATAAGGCAGAAAATTGAATATCTTACACAATTTCATTTCTCTTTTGTTAATATTACACTTAGCGTATTGTTTAACAAATGATGGCTTCATAAAAAGATATATTTGGGAAAGAATATCTTTTTCTACAAATTGTTCCAGGAAAATTGTATATCATGAAGTAGAAGACTGGAATTTCACCTGCATCTCTTGCACTGTATAAGTATCAACTTGAAATGAATCAAAGATGTAAATATAACGCTTGGAACTGCAAGAGAATGAGGAAACACTCCAAAATATTGGTATTAGTAGTAATTTTCTGAACAGGACATCAAAAACCCAGGAAACAAAAGCAAAAACTGACAAATGAGATTACAAGAAACTAAAAAGATTCTGTATGGCAAAGTAAACAAGCCGTGATGTGTGGAGACAACTTTCAAAACAAGAAAAAATATTTATATCTTACAGAGTGTTAATATTGAGAATATATAAGAAATGTAAAACACTGTTAAAAATTAATCTGATTGAAATATGCAAACAATTTGAAAATATTCTTCTCATAAGAAAAATAAAAATAGGCAACAAATATATTAAAAATTGTTGATATCATTAACCATCATAAAAATGCAAATCCACATTGCAATAAGATACCATCTCATCCCAGTTACAACAGCTATTATAAAAACAAAAAAAATTGACCAGGGCCACAAGGAATCTTACCCCACAGTGTTGGTGGGAATAAAATTAGCACAGCCATGATGTAGAACAACAGTACAGGACATCCTAAAAATTGTTTTTTTTTTTTTTTTCTTATTAAATCTTTATCGCTACATTACATATACACATCATGATTGCACTCAACAATGAGAATTTGTACCAGTATATGACACAACTTATTTCACATTCTTCCCATAGCCCTACCCACCCTACCACCCCCACCCCCATATGCATAAGCTTTGTTTCCTTTCTTTTTGTTATAATCTCATTATTTTCCCCTTTTCACCCCATTTCGCTTTGAGTATTTTCTATTTCACAAATATATGACATACATTCTAGAATTCATTTACATCTTTATTTTCTGATACCAGAAAAAAGATGCGATATTTACCTATTTGTGACCTATTTATTTCACTTATGAGGATGTCCTCAAGGTATGTCTATTTAAGCATAAATGAATCAAACTTATCATTTTTTATGGCAGAGTCATACTCCATTGTGTAGAAGAACCACAACTTTTTTATCCAGTTTCCAGATGATGGACATTTTGGTTTTTTCTAAGAGTTAGCAATCACAAGTTGAGCTGTTATAAACATAGGTGCACATATGTCACTGTGATATGAATCTTTTAATTCTTCTGTATATATACCTAGCAGAGTGATGGCAGGGTGAATTGGAACCTCCAGTCCTAGCATTTTAAGGAATCTCCAAACTGATCTCCATAGGGGTTGTACGAGTCTATATTCCCACCAACAGTGAAGAAGGGTTCCTTCTTCTCCACAGCCTCACCAACATCTGTTGCTGGCTAATTCTGAGATAGCAGCCATTCTTTGTGGAGTGAGATGAAATCTTAATGTTGTTTTCATTTGCATCTCTTGAATAACTATTGATGTTGAAGATTTCTTCATATGTTTCTTAGCTGCTTTTATTGCTTCCTCTGAAGTGTCTGTTCATTTCAGATGCCCATTTTTGAACTGGGTCTTTAAATTTGGGTGGATTGATTTTTTTTTTTTTTTTTTTTTTTGAGACAGGGTCTCGCTTTTGTGGTTCAGGCTGGCCCTGAGCTCAGCCTCAAACTCACATCACAATCCTCCTGCCTCTGCCTCCCGAGTGCTGGGATTACAGGCATGAGCCACCACGCCTGGCACTGTGGTATGTGGTACTGGTTGCTGCTGGGTGTGGGTCTCCACTCCCAGTATTGTTATGTGGTTACCGGGGAATCGAACCCAGGCCCTTGTGCCTGCAAGACAGGCGCTGGAACCACTGAGCTAACTCCCCGGCCCCCTGGATTGATTTTTTTTGAGCCCTTTATATATTCTAAATAGTAGCCCTTTGTCTGAAAGGCAGCTGGTAAAGATTCTTTCCCATAATGACACAATGAGGAAATTTTCTATGAGGAAAATTCATAGCAGTGAAAGCCTACATCCAGAAAATGGAGCAAGCTCAAATAAACAATTTAATGCTAAACCTCAAGCAACTAGAAAGAGAGGAGCAAAACAAACACAAAGCTAGCAATAGGTAAGAAATTATAAGGATCAGGGCAGAAATTAATGCAATAGAAACCAAGGGAACAGTTCAAAAAATCAATGAATCGAAAAGTTGGTTCTTTGAGAGGATAAACAAAATTAATAGACCCGTAGTCAACCTAATTAAACAAAGGAAGGAAAGGGCTCATATTTATGCTATTAGGAATGAGAATGGAGAAATTACTACTGACCCAGACGAAGTCCAGAGGATAATAAACACTTACTTTGAAAATTTATACTTCAATAAAATGGAAAATGTAGAAGAAATGGATAGATTTCTAGACACATATGAACTCTCAAAGCTGAATAAAGAAGATATAAAAATGTTAAATGCCCCAATAGCAATCTGTGAAATTGAAAATGTAATTCAAAACTTGTCAACAAAGAAAAGCCCTGGACCTGATGGTTTTACTGCTGAATTCTATAAAACTTTTAAAGAAGAGTTAGTGCCTGTACTTTTGAAACTCTTCAATGAAATTGAAAGGGAAGCAGTAATCCCAAACTCATTCCTGGAAGCAACCATGACCCTGATTCCAAAAGCAGAGAAAGACCCAACCTAAAAAGAGAACTACAGGCCAATATCTCTAATGAATATCGATGCCAAAATCCTCAATAAAATCCTGGCAAACAGAATACAGAGAATTATCAAAAAGATTATACACTCTGACCAAGTTGGATTCATCCCAGGGATGCAACGATGGTTCAACATATGTAAATCAATCAATGTTATACACTATATTAACAGGCTTAAGGACAAGTCATATGATCATCTCAATTGACGCAGAAAAAGAATTTGACAAAGTAAAACACCCATTCATGTTCAAAATCCTACAGAAGATCATAATAGATGGTCTGTATCTCAAACTAATAAAAGTTATCTATGAGAAACCTTCAGCCAGTATCATACTAAATGGTCAAAAATTGAAACCTTTCACACTAAGATCAGGAACAAGACAAGGATGTCCTCTCTCACCACTTCTGTTCAATATGGTTCTGGAAATATTAGCCATAGCAATTAGGCAAGAGAAAGAAATAAAAGGAATAAAGATTGGAAAAGAAGAAGTTAAATTGTCATTATTTGCTGATGACATTATACTCTACCTGGAGGATCCTAAAAACTCAATTAAAAAACTGCTGGACCTAATCACCAATTTTAGCCACGTAGCTGGTTAGGAGGTCAACATTCAAAAATCAATAGCCTTCGAATACACAAACAGTAGACCCACTGAGATAGAAATGGAGAGTCAGTCCCTTTCACAATAGCACCCCCAAAAATAAAATATCTAGGAATCAATCTAACAAAGGAGGTGAAAGAACTCTACTCTGAAAACTATAGCATTCTGAAAAAGGAGATAGAAGATGATATCAAAAAATGGAAAGACATACCTTGCTCCTGGGTAGGAAGAACCAATATTGTCAAAATGGCTATACTCCCAAAACTACTCTACACATTCAATGCAATCCCGATTGAAATCCCAACAGCATATTTCACAGATCTAGAGAAAAAAAAAATCCAAACTTTCATCTGGAACCACAAAAGACCTAGAATAGCCAAAGCAATTCTAAGCAACAGGGACATGGTATGGGGTATTACAACTCCGAACCTGAAACTATACTATAAAATCACTGTGATAAAAACTGCATGGTTCTGGCAAAGTAACAGACCTGAGGTTCAATGGAGTAGACTAGAAGATCCAGAAACTACTCCAGATACACTGAGCCATCTCATCTTTGACAAAGGAGCCAAAAATCCTCAATGGAGCAAAGATAGCCTCTTTAACAAATGGTGCTGGAAAAACTCTGCTTTAACTTGCCAAAGACTAAAACTAGATCTAACTCTTTCACCATGTACCAAGCTAAAATCAAAGTAGATAAAAGACCTAAATCTTACAACAGACACTCTAAATCTGCTGCAAAATAGGTTAGGCAAAACTCTCGAAGACATTGGCTTAGGGAAAGATTTCATGAACAAAACTTCTATAGCACAGGAATTGGCTGAAGAAATCAACAAATGGGACCTCATTCTTTTAAAAAGCTTCTGCACAGCAAATGAAACCACCAACACTGCAAACAGGCAAACAACAATGTGGGAAAAAATCTTTACCAGCTGTTCCTCAGACAAAGGGCTACTATCTAGAATATATAAAGAGCTCAAAAAAAAAATCAGCCCACCCAAATTTAATGACCCAATTCAAAAATGGGCATCTGAAATGAATAGATATTTTTCAGAGGAAGAAGTAAGAGCAGCTAAGAAGCATATGAAGAAATGCTCAACATCATTAGTCATTCGAGAGATGCAGATGAAAACAACATTGAGATTTTTATGTCACTCCACATAGAATGGCTCCCATTTCAGATTCAGCCAACGGCAAATATTGGCAAGGCTTCGGAGAAAAAGGAACCCTTCTCCACTGTTGGTGGGAATGTAGACTCTACAACCCCTGTGGATATCAGTTTGGAGATTTCTCAAAAAGATAGGATTGACGGTCCCATTTGACCCGGCCATTGCTCTGCTAGGTATATACACACAAGAATTAAAAGACTCATATCACAGTGACATATGTGCACCCATGTTTATAGCAGCCCAATTTGTGATTGCTAAATCTTGGAAACAACCCAAATGTCCATCAACTGGAGACTGGTTAAAAAGGTTGTGGTTCTGCTACAGAATGGAGTATTACTCTGCCATAAAAAATGATAAATTTGAATCATTTCTACTTAAATGGACATACCTTGAGGATATCCTCATAAGTGAAATAAATAGGGCACAGATAAGTACATATCGCATCTTTTCTCTGGTATGAGAAAATAAAGACATAAATGAGTCCTAGAATTGTATGTTATATATTGTGAAATAGAAAATGCTCAATGTAAAATAGGGTGAAGGGGGGAAATGTTGAGATTGTAACAAAAAGTAAGGAAACAAATTTTATGTATATTGGGGGGGCGGTAGGGTGGGTAGGGCTATGGGAAAAAAATGAGAATTAAGTTGTGTCTTATACTGGTACAAATCCCCATTATGGAGTGCAATCATGATATGTTTATGTAATGTACCAATAAAGATTTAAAAATTTTAAAAAAAGAAGATTCTTTCCCATATTGTTGGTTATCTTTTTGCTGTGCTGGTCATTTCTTATAACATAGAACTGTTACGTGGTCCGGATATCCAGGTATATATCCAAATAAATGAGATCGGCATACCAGAGAGATATTTATTTGCCCAACCGTTCACTGTAGCCAAAATGTGTAATTAGCCTATCAACAAAGAATGGATAAATAAAATTTTGTATATGTTGCATATATTACACACACACACACACACACACACACACACACACACACACATATATCTTAAGTTCATTGCATATAAACATATTGAAATATCACTTTCTAATCCCATTAATATGTATGTTTGCTGTGTGTATACTACCTGACACCAGTAAATTAAAAATTGGTTAGATGAGATTAGGTCTGATTGTTTCTCGATCAGCTGACCCAAAGGCATGAACATTGTAGTGAAAATACTGAGATGAACAAATCTGCTTAGTTCATGTTGGCCAGAAAGTACAGTAGGCAAGCAGGGGCCAGGATCAGATATACTATCCAAAATAATGCCTCTGTGATCCACTCACACATACCCAGAAATGTGTTTTACTAATTACCTAAATAGCTCCCAAGCCAGTCAAGTTGGTAATTAAGCTTAACTATCACTCCGTGTTAATTAAAAAAGAACATAAAAAGTAAATAAAATGCACCTTTGGCAGTGTGTCTGTGTATATTTTGATGTCATGATACTCTTTATTTCTGTGGAAGTTTTATCTTCTCAATTTTACTCATTACCTTTTTCCATTGGATTAGTTTTGCAGGGCTTCTGTAACCAGATTTCATACAGAGTGTCATATACAATAGAAACATACTGTCTTAAAGTTCTATGGGCTCTATATCCAAGATTAAGATGTTACTAGCGCTGTATTCCTTCTAATGGTGCTATGTAACCATCTGCTCCAGATATCTGTCTTAGCTTGTTGTAGTACTCTGATTTGTGGTAAATGACTGTAATCTCGCCATAATCTGTTCCTGTATATTTGCCTTGTTCCACTTTTGCCTTTTTTATAAAAATGTTAGTGCTGTTAGTGCTGCTGGGTGAAGCTCCATCTTAATGACATGATTTTAACTTAATAATCTGCAAAGACTTCATTTTCATATAAATACTTTCACAGGTACCAGGAGTCAGGATTTAAACATCTTTTGGGGGTAACAAAGTTCATCCTATATCACTAGAGAAAGCATTCAACAACAGCTCAGATTCAAGGGATAGGGTTTTAGTTCTCCATTCAAGATAAACATTTTGAATTCTGAAAAAAATCTCTAAAAAATGTTGTTTATGTTACATCACTGCTAAGATTGTGCTGGAATCTCTTAACCTTTTCCAAGACCAGCTTTCTGATATTTGAAATCCCCCTCAAAAACGTGAAAAAACGTGAAAAAATGATAAGAGTAGCTGGTTTTTATTTCCTCTTTTGATTGACCTACATAGTTCTAAAGGCTGCTTAGAGGAATTCAGATTTGAGTACCTATTGTTATGGGAATGAGAATTACCTATCAAAATGAGTAATAACATTAATATTCAAATTCCTTAAAAATGTATTTCAGTCAAAAATATTGCTTAATTATATTCTATTCAATAAGCTGAGCATTTGTTTTCATATTTTATAGGAGTTGTACTAAAAATTTATGAGCATTTGGTCGTCAAAGTCCAGTCAACATACACAGGAGACTCAGGTAGCCAACTAGACACTAAAGTCGATTTCTAGCTATTCTGAGTCTTTGAAACTCCAAATATGTTTATCCCGAGTTTCTCTGCCATTATGATAGGAGAGTGTATTTACAGAAAAATGACATAAGAGATACTGCGACCATGACAGTGAACTTTTAACAATGTATAAGCTCTCCAAACCTGATAATTTCTAGGCTCTCCCATTGCTCACTCTGAACACAATATTGAACTAAGCCCTTTCCAGGACTATTCCTAAGTTGTAGGAATACCAGTGGGGTAGTATTTCTTTTCCTCATGGCTCTTTTGATGCCTGGATAAGACTTTCTCTTGGACCAACAGACTCTAACACCTCTTCTGGAATCAATTCCAACTGATGATGAGCTACATCTGGCCTGTGAAATGAAAATAGCAAAACCTTTTATTGAATCCAAGTTAAGTGGATCTACATCATCTGCTCAGTCAACTTTTGCCAAGATGAATGATGCTGTGTCAGTGTTCCATAATTTCAGAGGTGGATTTCCCCTCTATAAAAACAAAGTGTTTTCCCCTACATAAGCAATGAAAGGGGGGGGAAAAAAAGCTGCTGTGTGTGTGTAAAACTGCATTTTGGCTTCTTTATATATTTGGAAACAAAAACCCTAAAATAACCTTACTTGAGAGTTTTTTGCTATTTTTGGATCCATGCTGGCCTAGCCCTTATCAAGTCGCACAAGGGGGCACTGTAGTTATGAAAGTTTTGGGGAAATGAGTCATTTCTCTCCATATTAGTATCTGAAAAGAATAAACAGGTAGAAAGATATGATGAGAGATGAAAGAACCCCTAAATTCCACAAACGTCAATGTTTTCCAGTTTTAAATTATTATCTCAGTTTAGAAAATATGCCAGAAGAGACAGAAATGGTTACCAAGTAGAAGGAGAAAGTTGAAGGCCTTGAAGTTTATTTTACAAATTTGGCATGTCCATTTTCTCAGAGAAGAGCAATAAATATAGAAAGGGAAATGAGCTTAAAATGGGTGTTTTCAGAAGTCAGAAGTCCCCCAGTTGTGGTGTTGGTAGTCAGGATGTAGGCTGCAGTTTAAACCACAATGTCTAAAGCCCTTTCCAGGACTATCTGACATACGTGTGGATAATTAGAAGTCAAGACTTTGCTAAAAGGGTTGATAAAACACCACACTAAAAGTATTGTGGAGTAATTTGACTGTGTTATGGAGTCATGATTACTAATCTAAACCCTATACCTTAATCTTCTAACAACCAATGATGCAACTTAAGTCATATCAAAATTAACTTCCAAGTCATCAGTCGAACTGTGAGGCTTTCATCATTGTAAAGTTTTCCTAGATCATGTTTGGAATATTGGGCATAGCCATATGAATTTCCAATGTGAAGGAATGACCTACGTTTTTACCTACTTTTATAATTTTTTAAGATTCTATAATGCCACATTCTCAATATTTTTTTCTTACTAACTTTACTATTAGCCAGAAAATAAAATTTCTTCTTGCATCTGTCTCAGAAAGACAGAGTGGGCACATTAACCACCATGTCTATGTAGCACCTTTGTTTCTTGAATTACCTTAACTAAGCTCTCTTTTATCTACTTCCTTAACCCCTGTATGTACTGCAATAAACTATGTAGCAAAACAGAAGTAAAAGTAAACCTGATTTGTCAACAGGTTGAGTTCTAAGGGAAATGGGGTTGTTACTGCAAACTGAGATTAAACACGCCTTAGAAATTTAAAAACTTGTTGTAAAATATATTAATTGTATATTTATAAATCATATGATGAATTTATAAATTATGTAAATTTTTATTTTTAAAATAAAGATTATTTGACAACATGAGCAATCACTGAAACCATAAAAATTGGAACTGTAATGCAAAAAAATATACTCTGCTGTACAGAGGTTAAATTTGAATGGACTTTTCAGAACTCAGAGGACATATTCAAGAAAATTTAAATTATGAACACTTTTCAAATACATAAACTGGAGACTCAATAGACAAAGAGTATTTCTGGAGAACAAAAGACAAACAGTATATGAATCATCATGGAAAAGTTCCCTGAGATAAAGGTATATGAGTATATGTTCTAGAGACACCATTGTAGGACAGTCAAAATGAATGAGAAGTAACATATAGTTCCTTTTGAAGTCTTAAGACTACAAGAAAATTGAAAATACCCACCGAAGAGACATTCATTACAAACAACTCATTGTTCTGTTGGTCTATATGACAGTGGTCGTGTACTTCCCTGTAAAAAAACTAAATCCAGGTTAGCTTCTGACCTTCTCTGAGCTTCTCTGTAGCTCAGGGATGGGAAGGAAGTAAATATTTATACAGACTTAGTAAGGAAAAGTTAGCTGTATACTGTATAAATCAAATCTACAGTATATACATTAAATCCATGCAGTAGTAAATACATTATTAAGGATACAAGGGTTCAGCAAAAAACAATGTAAGTGCTCTTCTCACAGGTGTTATGTGACAATATCCTTGAACTTACCCAATTATTAATAAATCTTAAAAAGTAAAAGTGAAAGGAGTGGCCAAAAGGTATCTTGGAACTGGATGTAATAAGTTATGTAGGTTGTATAAATTTTTGTAATATAATTTAAAAGTTTTTTATAACATAAAAGTTAAATGTACACTTAAAGATATAATAAATAAATTTTTTAATTAAAATCATCAGATGATAAGTACTTGGTAGTGGATAATGAAAGAGTAGAGTGACCTGACATTGGAATATTCATATTACTTAAGAAAATTGATATTGGGCCAGGGATTTAGCTCAGTGGTTGCAGCGCCTGTCTTGCAAGCGCAAGGACCCGGGTTCGATCCCCGGTAACCACATACAATACTGGATGTGGAGACTCACGCCTAGCAGCAATCAGTGCCACATACCACAGTGCCGGGCGTGGTGGCTCACAGTCTATAATCCCAGCATTCGGGAGGCAGAAGCAGGAGGATTGCTGTGATGTGAGTTTGAGGCTGAGCTCAGGGCCAGCCTGAACTACAAAGTGAGACCCTGTCTCAAAAAAAAAAAAAAAAAAATGATATTGTTTTTACACTGAAATTTATTTAAAGATATATAAATATATTTTCCATATATCTGAAGGCAACCTAAATTTATGATGGAACTGAGTTCTTACAAGTCATACAGTGTAACAAAGTCAAGATGAAAATTTCTTTGAATAACACATATAATCAAGCCAAAAACAAATATGCAGAAAAATTGCTAAATGTAGCAAAAGATGAATTAGAAGAGAAGCACAAGGCAAGCACAAACAAAAAGACTATGGCCATAAAATAACACAAAACCAAATGTGCCTATTGTTATAAAAACTACAAACAGTGTAACTCCTTTTATAAAAACACAAACTTGACAAACTAATACATGAATTAGTGTTAAAACAAATTCTAAGTTTAAATTCAATCTTTCACACCACAATATCTCCCATGTAAAATGAAAATGGAGCAGTAAGCCATGAGTATTATATCTCTTTTAGAAGAGGATCATGTCAAATGAGAGCTAATGTACTTAAATTGTTTATGATTTTATGTTGCAGATAATTAAACATACAAGCAATAGAGCTGGAAATATTTTTATCAGTGAAGTACAATGGCCTGGTATTGTGTTTATAAACTTTGCTCCTTGAAGCACTGGTAGCTTCCACAATTTCCCATTCTGAGGCATTTACGCATTTGAATGACTAAAAGATCATTTAAAAATGGCTCATGGCACATTTATATGAACAATAAATGTGGATGACAAAAATAACAGCCCAACATGATCCAACAAACAAACAAAAAAATATTTCTTTGACTTAAGACTAAAACATCTTAGGGGTTAACTGACTTTTGAAAATCAGTTTTTAATTCATAAAACAGGATTAATATTGCCATGTTATTGTTAGAGTGTGAATCCAGGAATATTTCCTAAAGGCAGTGGGTTGAAGGCATGCTCCCCAAGGCTTGGTGCTCTTAGAAGGTCACCAATATGTAAAGTGCTTTTAAAAAGGCAGGTTTATGTCACTGGGGTCACTCCCAAAAGGGGTGTGCAGCCCCAGTCTCTTCCACTCTTTGATTCCAAGCCATGAGGTGAGGAACAGCTGTGCTCTGCTGCATGCTGCTTCACTAGACATAGAAGCAGTGAGACCGATGGGCCATGCACTGATGCCCCCAAACGGTCATTATAGACCTGTGTTCCTTATAAATTGACCCTAACAGATAGCTGACTCTTCCAGTTATTTTGTGGTGTCCACTATGGATGGAACATGCGTGGTACCACACAGGTATTGGCTTCCTATATAGCTCCCATACTCAAAGAATAAATGCCTGCCTCTAACAGAGACCAGATTATCAGAGGCTTTGAGTCATTCTCCTTCAACCTATCATTTATGTGCATCATTCCGATATACTCAAGAAATAATACAGCACATTTTTCCTAAACCAACAGGAAAATGTTTTGGCAAAGCTAAGTCACAAAAGCACATCAATGCCAAGCTCAAATGGCTGTTAGATCATCCACAGTTTGTGATACTTTGTATCATATATTGGCACAGAACATTGGGAATTGACTCCTTGCATATTGGTGCCCAATGCATACAAATTCTCTGTAAAGAGTGTTGTGCCAGTAGAATTCCTGGGTACTCTCTGTTTCAGAACAGTCAAATACAGAAAAAAGAATTCTCACTGCATCTGGTTTAACTGGTGGGAATAAGTTCACATGTGAATGCAAATGCTGACTGACTTACCCTCTATAAAAAATTAAAAATGTGTGCATAACACAAGGACTCAGATGTGACAAGGATCCCTTTGCCTCTGTCAACAGTAACACCCCTTCGTTTACACCCAGCAATCTGTATTGTGCACGTAGCAAATGGCAAAGGAGGAAACATGAAAGATGGACATAAAAGAGAAATGTTGCTATTTTTCCTAGAACTTCTCTCCCCCCGAACCAAAAGAAAATCTCACTGTCAGCTTTAGTATTTTTTTAATACAGACATTTTTCATGGAACAGCAGAATGAAAAAAAATATTATCCTTCACACATTTATGTAGACATGTATAGAACTTTCTCTTCTGTAGTCCATGTGAAGAAACTGTATTTGTAATTTATGCTTTGCTTAAAGAAGACTAAACACAATTTTACACAACCTTTGTATGCAAATATCTACATAAATCAGGAGTTGTTCTGTATCCATTTGAACCTGATTTGAATAACATAAATGCGTTAATAATATTAAGAAACAAATACGAATAAAATAGGAAATGTAAAGTCCAAGAAAGATCCAAGAGTGCAGAGAATACACAACTGAGAGTTAAAATGATGCTAAAGGCACATATTGGTGTTTTGATTTGGAAATTTCTTCATGATACTTATCTGTGAAACAAGGACTAAAAATATTGCATTATTTTTTCAATAAGTTGCTACTTTGCTCTCCAATTTGCTAATATGATACTCTTTAGATTGAGTATTTATCTACATGACACTAAACATACAGATGAGAAACCAAAACATTCAGTCAATCATTCAACTATTTGGCATCACTTGGAAAGAGTAATTAAAAAAATCATTGACTAAAATTTCCATTTTATTTATGTTTGGCAATATTTATGTATAGTCATCATTACAAGAAAAGCTTCATCTTAGTAATTGTTTTTCTTTTTATGATATTTTATATTCATAAAAAACTTTTTGTCTTGATATATTTTTTCCTGATTTCTAAATTAAACTCATCTCTTTGACTCTTGAACACTAACCTAAGATTTTCCCATGTATGTTTTGATCCATCTTTCTCTTACTTTAGCTTTCTTAGATGAGAAACATGAACACTTTTCATATATAATTTGTAACTTTCTTACCTATTCCACTCATTCCTATACAAAGTCAGCTGAAGTGATTTAAATTCCTAAAATGAACATAGATTACAAGTATTATAGAAAAGGGAGAGAGAAAGGAGCCAGGTGTCCAAGGTGAGTGAGCCATTATACCTAGGCACCAAGTTTCTATGGAGCAGGAGATAACGAATCATTCTAGTCCATCCAGGGCAGTGGGGCTCAGTCTGTCCTTTTTCTCCCCTAACACAATTAAAAGTGTGGATTCTCTGATGAGAGATAGTGTTTTGTTTTATTAACAGGAGTATGGACTCCTCTATTCACAACTTCTTGTCCCAACACAGGAGAATTCCCAGCTCAGAGCACAGTCATCCAGCCATTCACTTCTCTTCTAGATAGAATCTCTCCCATGCATTAGTGCTATCCAAGTATTTACCTCTTTTCTGATTTAATTCAATACACATGAAAAGGTGAAGAAAACCAATACCTTTCATGCACCATGTATTTCCTTTGTGCCAGACCAGCTATCCACTTTCCAAGCATTGTTTCATTAAATCTTCTAATTCACTTATGAGAAATTAGCCCTATTTAAGAGATGAAGCAACTAAGGTTTTGAAAATATCAAATGTCTTGGTCAGTTTCCACTTCTGGGATAAAATACCTAAGGAAATAAACTTTAGAAAATAAAGCTTTATTTTGGCTCACTGTTTCACAGCTTTCAGCCCATGGTTGGCTGGATCCATTTCTGTGGACCTGAAGCGAGGGAGACCATCATGGAGAAAAGTGTGGCCAAGGGAAGCTGTTCACCTTCGGGAAGCTGGGAAGCGGAGAGAGTGAGGGAGAGAACCAGAGAAGAAGAGACCAAAGACAAGACAGTCTTCAAAGTCATGCCTTGGATTAATGCACTGATGATAAAGTTCTCACTGTCCAATTTAGCCTTCTCAAGCCCTACCTCTGAACACATGAGGCTTTGGGGAAACAGGAATCTTTTTTTTTTTTTTTTTTTTT
>PVIR01014987.1:8255-21870 GCA_004026965.1 Petromus typicus | reverse complement strand
AGGAATCTTAAACCATCCCACAGAATAAAGTGCCCAAGATAAAAAGCTAAGAGTTGTTAATATGGCAAAACTGGTGCACAAAACTTGAATGGCTGGTTGTTTTTAGACTCTACTATATCTAACTATCTTCTAGACTTCCACTGCAGGGATTTTGAACTCTGTAGGTGTAAGGCAGGACTTTTAGATCTGCATTTTCCAGCATCATGGGTGAGTTTTGTGAGAAGTAAAAGTAGAGCCAATATTCAAAACATTAACTCCCAAGTACTTATTCTTTCTCACTCTGAAGAGAACACTTTTCATTCAGAGGGTTCCAGAGTCATTATATTGGATTTCTTAAGGCACATAATAGAAAAGCTTGTACATAGCATCATGTCTTTTTTTAAACTCACTGAGGTTTCAAAGATCATTTTGATAAAATGAGTAGCTGCTCCTCGTGGAATACTCTAAAGCAGAATATCTCAGGTATAGTCTCGCTATTATATCCTCCAACAGCTTGTCTGTAAATTATTATCAATATTTCTACTAATGTTAGGAAACTGGTGAAGAACCAGGATTTGAAAGATAATTTGGATTTGGAGGCTATTCTTTAATGTCAGTGATCCCATCTGGAACTAGTAAAATGTCCTTTGCCTTATGCTTAGTGATAAGCTACCAGAACAGGCCACTGGACATTTGGCCAGATGGTTATTCAGAAGGTGCTTCAAGAACAAGGTCAATAGAAATGGGAGAAAATACATGAACAGCCTTTCAAACACTTTATATTTAAATATTTAAACTCTTCTCTCACTTATTTGCAGTTCTTTTTACAAGTTATGAGTCAGGTTCTATTTCAGTCTCTACCTCAAAGGTTATTGAAGACTTTACCAAGATTGATTACACTAACAAAGAAAGTTTTCCTTTAAACAAAATAACTTTATTACAGTTTTAAACTTTATTGAAACCTTGAAGACAAATATATTCCATGTATTCCATATATTACATTATTGTGTAAGTTACCAAACTACATTTGGATACATACTGGGGATGAAACTTATGACCTTGCATCTTCAAGGACTGTGGGAGCACCACTGAGCTAAATCCATGGGCCTCCAAACTACAGTCTTATATCAACTTTGCTAAATTTTTGCTTCAGGTTTCCATTTTACTTCAGTTATATTCACGCCTTCATTCTATTGACAGTCAGGGCTAAGCCTGTTAGCTCATGCCTCATTCATCATTATACATCCCATACTAAAAGGGTGTTGGTGCAAAAAGGAACTCAAAACATGCATATTAAACTATATTTAGGACCTGTAATATAACTTACACTGTGACAAAAAATAAGCAAAACACTAAAATGTGTATACTCAGCTCTTAGGTTGCATAGAATCTACTTTGATCTTTAGCAGTTTTATTAAGCAAGTGTTTCGGGATGCAGATTATCAGTTTGCAAATGAAGACTGATATGAGAATAAAAGATTGGATAAAGAAATAAATAATTGAATTTTTAAATACTAAAGGCTCCCCCCCCCAACAGAGCTTTCTGCAGTGATCCAAAATGTTATTTATGTGAATACACTTGAAAAGTCCATAGAAGCATTCTTCTCCTGAGGCTTTGAGGTGCTTCAGTACTCAGATCAAATTTTCTCATTGTATAACTGAGAATAGTGAAACTAAGGGAAATTAAGAAATTGACTTCTCAAGAATGTGTACTAGTGAAATACAGAATAAAAAAATAAAAATTATGCATATAGGAGTTTGTCCTTAGCCCTGAGAGATACAATCCAAGATCAACAGTAAATGCCCAGACCTCATAGGAAGTATCAAGTGTTATATACATTATTTTTTTCTTAACATACATGCCTATGATAAAGTTTAACTTATAAATGAAGCACAGAGATAAACAACTAACAAATTATAGCAATGTGCTCTAGTAAGAATTATGTGAAACATAAGCATTTTTTATTTCTGAAGTTTTCCATTTAATATTTTCAGATTTCAATCAACTGTGGGTAACTGAAACCACAGAAAATGAAACCAGAGATAGAGGATGACTACTGTGTATATAGTACCTCTTATGTCACAACCAAGAATGGACAGGGTAACAGTCAACTGAAATATGACCAACCATGAAAGCCAAGTCTGAGAAAGTGTGTGTCATAGAGGCCAAAGGAATGAAGGGAAAATGACCCAGGACAGGAGCCTCAGGTGTGTCCTAGAAAGACCCACCAAAACTTAAGTCTCCTTCAGGCACTGAAGAACATGTGTGGGAGGCTCCTGGGTAGTAACCACACACAGTTATCTTTCTATGAGAAGTCTATTCCAAATGTGGCCTCCTGCTCAATTACCTTAAGTGCAACATCTAACATCTTCCAGAATGTATATATCAGGGGTCCAAGTCCTAAAACATAAGTTTTTTAAAAATGACTCTTCTTTTGGTCTTTATGGAATACCAGTTTTACAATTTTTACTAAGGAACATGAGCCTCTGATACTTTCATTGAAATTCTTTGAACTTGTAAACTTTTTATAGCCTTTAAACTGAGACATGACTTCTAACTAGCCTTCATTTTCTACTTTTTTTCTGTATTGTCCATTTCTTATATATCTCAGGAAGGTTTCCATTTCACCTTGTAAAATGCTCCAATCATAGCATCACTAAATAATTCCTAAAATAAAGTTCTTCCCCTAATCACATTTGCAAATAATGAATCTTGCCTTATATTTTTGTGAAGACTGAGTATTTTCAGATATTCTATGTGCAGTCTCTTATAACACTGTCATAGAGATCTGCTGAAGCAACAGTTCCAGATAAATAACTGCTTATTTCATTAGGATGGTATTGGAGGTCTCAAGACTGTTCCAGAATCACTGATGGTTTTTCTTTCTGTACATGACTGGGTTGTCATTGCAAATCAAGGCCACAGCCACTGGAACAGCAATTTCAAAAAAAGATCATCTGTGCACAACAGACCTGGATGGTAAATGAATTCTGGAATTTAATTCTACTTCTGCCGATCTCTTGACTTTTAAAACACAAACATTGATCTCAGAGAATTTAAAGACACAGGGAGGGAGTTTGTGGTTCAGCTTCAAGATTTCCCCTTCATTTTTTAAGGAATCTTATGCATAGTATTAACACTGATGATTATGAAACATGACCAGAGCAAAGAGAAGGACAGATAAGTTGAATGAAATTCTAGAAAAATCTAGTCTCTTTATACCCGGAGTCTCTCCAACACTGCTTTTTGTCCAACATCCATCATTCTTCATTGGCTAATGTGACATACTTGTATTCTTCCCCCCATTCTAAGTTCTACCTCTTTTCTTGCATGCATGTCAGCATTTCAATTCCTTTGACTGAAAGCAACTGACTGATTTTTTTCTTGAATACTCTAACTAGTAGAGTATAACATAAGGTATACCTATCCAAATTAACCCATTGCAAATACAAACACAAGTTCTAAATATTGCTCTTGATCATTTTCTCTGTAATTTGCTGTTCATACAAATGCTTTGCATATGTTGATTAAATATGCACTTTCCACTGCCTGGGGAAGCAGAGCCCCTCACAGCAGACCAGTATAATCTGGTCCCAGGAGGCTGCAACACTCCAGAGGGGCACTGTCACATGGACTACCTGCTTCAGCTTGTCTTAGCAACAGTGATCGCCATATGTGAAACTGCAGGAAAACAGATGCTGTTTTTCCATTTGTGAAATCAAGTTGTTGGAAAGTAGTCAGGTTTCCAATGTACAAAAGCCCATCTAATCAACCAACGGAGACAGTGTGAGCTTTCTCAGATATATTTGACAACATTCTCTAGAATTGGTGAGTAGAGGCATACAGGGAATCATAACTCCAAAGTGATCATCTTTTTCTTGTACTTAAGTTGATCATGTCTAATTTATGGCTGCAAATGCGGTCTTTGGTTTTTCACTGAGGAAGGAAATATGTAACTCAGTTTTCAGTTTCAAAAAGAATTTCAAGGTATAATCTAAATTTAGGGAAAATTTATCCTAGCATCCTTTTTATTACTTTAGTTCGTAGATATCAAGTATTATTCCTCCCCCATGACCAGGAACAGAAATATGACCAATGAATAAAAGAAGACAATTTCCTGTTTATCAGGTCAAAAGTAAAGCTCCAGAAGAGGGCAAGCCTGGTGTTCTGTGAACCATTCTGCCTCACTCTGGCCCAATATTGAAAGGATTCATCATAGTTGCCTTTTTTTGCAGTAAAATATTGTCCTGCAACTCCTTGTAAAGCTCCTTTTCAATCACAAAATGTAGCTGAGAGATTGGCCATAGCAATGAATACTTTAAACTCTAGTTGCCTAGAAAATACAGTATACCATGTTAAGAAGAAAGCAATATTTGAACAGTGTAGTCACAAATCAGATAAACTATGAATATTAACTTATCTGCCATTATAATTATTTTTAAATTTATATAAAGATATGTACACAAAACATGAATATAAGCAATGCTAAGTTCTCTCCTAAGGAGTCTGGTTTCTAATCTTGTTTCCATCATTTTTTCTAATTTTATTATTGCTTGACTTTCATCTTTTCATTAAAGAGAAGTAACAATGCATCAAAAAGTTGGATTTTAGAAATAAAAATCTGTAGACTTTAAAGATATTAATAATGTCTGTTCTTTCTCACTCAGGTATTAATCCTGGTCACCCTTGTGTCTTGATACAAGAGATTCACCTTCCTGGAATTTCTACTACCCTGAGATAACTGAGGAGCATAATGGAAGAAGACTATGTGGCAATTGAAAGGATTGCAGACATAAAAATTGTCATTTGTTCAGAAAAAAAGACATTATGCCTACTTAGAATAATGCAATTTTATTACCACTTGTGTTGGGCTTAAAAATTCAACAGGATGGTGACATTTCCCCAAGAAAGGAAAAAAAAATGGGACAAGCCTGAGTATAGGAGAGCACAAGTTATTTTCAGGAGCCAGGAAGTTTATTTGGCTATAGAAAATAAAAATTCCACAAAGGAAACTGAGAGAGAAAAACTGGTAAAAGAAAGACATGAAAAGTCCTGAAAGATAGTCTGCTAAGGAGTTTAGTAACTGAAAAATCAAAGACTAAGGTGGCTTTTGGAAGAAGAAAACCTCAGACAGATGTGTTCTCCTTACCAGTCAAATTGGGGCTGGAATGTGGATCATGCTTTGATCCTACTATGGGATGGGACCTTGGTTCATAAAGTGCTTCTGTTTACAAACAGTTTGGATCTGACATGGAAGCTTTTGGCAAAAATTGGTTTCCTTTCATGAAGAAATTCTTCATTGATTGACTAACATGACTACAGCTATCTTTCCCAGAATCTGGGGATGAATTAAGTTCATAGACTAAGGTATCACTCTACTTACATATCAGAGAGAATTAGGTAAGGATAAAGAACTTTGCAGTCCAGGAGGAAAGATGAGAATATAAAACAGTTATAAATATATGCCATGATACCATTAAATGGCAAATTGTACAGAAACAACTTCCATAGAATTTTACAGCCTTCAAGTCACTTTGATAGTATTAATCTCAGCCCTTAAATAAATACTGACTAAACTGTCAACTCTCTGAAGCAAATAGGAAATGTGAGGATCTTAGAAACTCAAAATTCCGTAGACATCACATATTGACCTGGAGCTTTAAAACAGATCATAGGCCACCTTCTATTTTTTATAATTCAATGTTCAAAAATTAAACGAAATTGACATTTTGGGTTTCTGTAGCTGTAACTTTACTAAGTAGTATTGACAGATTGAAGAAAATAGATAAATTGCATGAGGTTATAAACCCAAGAGCAATAAATATTTTCTGTAAATAAAGTATAAATTGATTATTTACAAGCAGAGTTACTACTAATGGATATGACAAAAGTTTATTTCATTACAGATCTCGAACACATAACAGAAATCATTTCTCCAGACCTCTGGTGATTCTTAGAGGCACTCAAACACTTGAATAAATTGGCTTTCTGATTTAATCAGCCAAAACTGATTTTGTAGACTGAAATTGAATGACTAATGCATAAAATAACTTCACTAAATAGATATAATCTAGCCTTGCAAAATTTTTCTACCTAGCCAAATATTAGCCTGAAAGTTCTAACAAGAATTCACATCAGTCTTGCCTCATTATGTGTTGTAAACCCTTGGGCATGTGACACAACCTCAGAAAGCATATTTTATATCTATAAAAGTGTACTAGCAATTTCTGTCCCATCTACCTATATCAAACAAATAGATGTTTGAAAAATTATTTTGGACAACTACAAAAGAGCTTATACAGTAAAAATACAGGCATTACTTACTAGATTTTATATATTGGGATTTCAATCACACCAATTAATGAAAAACAAATATTTTGGATATAATACTAACGGGAAAAGTTTAGTTGATTGCTAGCTCATACATCTATGTGTCCTCTTTATTCTCAGGACGCAATACATTAACCCCTTTCAAGCAAGGAGGAGAAATTCTTTTTTTATCTGCAAAGGAGGGCAAGGAGACCCACAGAAAACTACTCAGTTATTCTACTGGATGACAGAGAAATTAAGCACTGTGGATCTCATCTTCAAAAGCATCAGAGCCAAGTTTTACTCTACAGAGCACAGAGCAGGAGAGCTGTAGCTCTCTCCCCAGTTGTTTTGTCTGTTTGCTTGGAGGGCTTGGAAGGCAGACCCTTTAGTCTGAAAAACACAATCACAACCAATTTTATCACCATCCCAAATCAAGTCAAGGAAAGAAGAGACCTTTAGTGGCCTTTCCACTAAGCCTCAAGGGTCCTTCTCCTTTCCTCAGGATACAACCTCCAGCTCTTTATTTTTGACAGGTTACAGGGATCATTATAGGAAGAAAAAGACCTGCTTTCTATCGCCTAGATGAGAAACTGGCCATACAAAATGTGTCTCATAAATGTTCACTGAATGACTGAATCACCATATTCTGACCTCACTAAAAATTAGGAGATATGTATAATCTCAGTTAGTCAACCAGAAAGTTTAGGTTTGTGAAGGGTTAGGTTATTTGTGGATCAGTACAGAAAAATTCAAATTGCAAATTGAGTTTCCTAATGTCAAGGTCTTGCAGATTCCTCTGTAGTTATTTTCAAAAGAATCTTTAAAATGGTTCTTTGGGTAAATAGTTTGGACTTTCATTGAAGAATTATTTAGTGGAGACTAGATTTTAAATGAAATTGAGAAAAAAAATCTCTATCAAATTTAATTTTATTCATTAAAATATACAGCAAAGAAGTAACTTTTCCAAATGATTGGCATTTTTTTTACTGACATTTTGAGGAGTTGGGATCAGGTGGGAGCAGGGACGCCAGACCCCTTCTTTGAGCAGTCAGGTTAGTCTCACATTCACTGGCCCATGCTCTTGCCCGAAATTACATTTGTGCCTCATAATTGGAAGAGAGTATTTTTTAAATAAAAACTGTACCTGGCAAATAAAGAAACATATTTGTTCTAAGTTTAATTAAGTAAGTCTGGGCAGCATCTTTGCAATATGGAGATTAACTGTCAAATTTATGTTAATATGAGCTCAGAGAATGAGGCTGCTATAAAAAGTTTCTCCCCTCACCCCTCACTTCAGCTCCTCATGTCGCCTCCCTGAAGTTGCTTTACACTGCTAGTACAGTATCTTACTAAAATATCGCCAGGTCAGTTCTGCAAAAGCTAAGTAGTTAACGAATTTCAGATTAAAAAAAAATAGGACAAATAAGCTGAAATAATGTGTATTACAGACAGAAAAAACCTGTCACAATAACTGGTTTGCAGCATCTCATTGGAGTCATTCATTACCAAGCTCCCCTTTATCTGATTAACGCAGGATTATGAAGATCTTCTGAGCACTCCCAGTATGACACAAAGAGCCTTTCATTCTCTGAATATCCCCCCCCCTTTTTGTCTCTGAAAAAGATGTGCCACCCAATTTTTTAATTTTGTGATTTAAGAAAAAAACGCTAACCGTTTGAATCATGAGTCCTGTTGTGGGGACTGAGTTAATTAAAAACCTGATGTATACATACAGCTGATCCTACTCACCCTAATGAAGAACATTAATTCCAGAGCATGTGTGGCTGTAGTCACATTGCTACAAATTACTGGACTCTTTCCTTTATCTGTTTCCAAGAAAGTCTCCCCCTGTTAGTTAGGAAAAAAGAAAAATATGATGCCTTAGTTCTAGGCAGCATAAATTACACACATCAATCAGAGGAAGCTTAAATTAAAATACACATTTGGCAAACAAATATGAATATGTTGATCTCATCTGTGAATCAGAATGATTTAGTGCCTGTATTGACCCCCCACTGTTCAACATGAAGGTCACTGTGAGCAGCTTCCTGCTCACTGAGAGGTGTTTTTTGTGTCTTTTAAGAATGCAGTTTTATATACACCATAATGTTCAGTCTAACTAGTGAGTCCTATGTAGAGAGACTGATTTATCTTATAAGGAAAATAGAGGCTCATTTTTATTTATGTAATCCAAAACAGATAGCTAAATTAAAATGGTGAAAAAAATACCAGTGGTTTATGGTGTCTGGACTGAGAGTTTGCCAATGTGCTTATGATATTTTCTAATCTAGCAGAATACTATTTGTGAAATGGAATGCTACACCTTTCCAATATTGAGTTTTCATAAATCAGTCCATTCTTATCACCTGCTATATGCATTCTTAGAGCACCTGGAGGGGGCCCATCATGCGGTAAACTTTAAGCAGAGATGATCTTGTGTCTCGAGTTGCCATTTCTCACAAGTATCTGCAGGCAGATTGAGTAAAGCAGGTATCTCCATAGACCAAAGCATGTTTTACTTTACAGTATATACTTTGAATATTCATAGTGTATTTTCTTGCTAAAATTTTATTTCTAGAAGTTTAACTCAGTACAGTGATCCTATCTGTATACATGACATTAACAGGTTGTAAATCAGTACTGTGAACTCTCAAAAATAGAATGGAAAAAAGCAAATAATAAGACTAAGATAATACTGTGCAAATCAGACATACTTAATTGTGGAACTAATGGGAAGAAGATGTGGAGCTTACCAGTTTATAAATTTTCAGGCTTTGTTTCCCCAAATTCTTATTCCATGGGTTTGAAATAAAGTGCAGATCCGTATCTCATGAGTTTCCCAGATATTGATTATGTGTGACTCAGAACAAACTTTGAGGAAGACTGATAAAAAAGAAGGGTAGATGAAAAGAAAACCAAATGTTATGTGACTTGTTGGGTTTCAGAAGTGTGACAAATTGTATCGAGAGATTAAACCTGTAGTGGAGATGAGCCATTTCTGCACAAGTCCTTACTTTAGAGAGCAGAAAGCTAGACTTTAAGGAATACAGGATGACAGCTGCTTTACATCAAGGTTTGCTTTAGGGGTGGGATTATCACAAAAGGGAGACCCTCAACTAAGGCAAATTTTGGCAATCACAATCAAATCCTTCAGATGTTTAGCCAGTTTCAATTTGAAATACTCAGTCACATTATCTTCATATTATGTGTAGTGACTTTTAAAATCAGGAAACATGGTCATTATGTTTCTTGAGTGGATGCTTAACCACTATGGTTCTTTATTGTCTAGGGTAGTAATAAGTAAGTACAGAAACTTTTAGAATGGAGAAATACATTGAAATAGGATGAAGGAATAATCAGTGTGATTTTTTTCTCTTTTCTTTTTTTTTAGTTTTGTTGAATGGAGAAGCGACAGTTTTGTCTGTTTCTTGTAAGAGGCAATTGAAAAATGCAAAGGTCGGGGGAGGCCGGGTGGGGGGGAAAGGGAAAAAATGAGAATCAAGTCATGTCATATTCTGGTACAAACTCTTTATGTTGAATGCAATTATAATGTGTATTCATAATGTACCAATAAAGATATTTTTTTTTAAAGAGAGAAACGCAAAGGTCTTTGGAAAAGTAAAATAATGTGGTGATCAGGATGACTGTGGAATATTGCATCTTAGGAAAAAAGACTGAGTCAGTTTTGTCTAGATTCATGCTGATTAATAAGATGGCCAAGATAAATTGATTGGTTGTTATGCAATCCGTTCATTTGCTCAGATAGGCCCTGCCAAGAGTAATGTGGGTATAATTTTGCTCTGTGTTAATTAGAGTTGGTCCAATGAACCTCTGACGAATTTCTGTCCTTAGATAGAATTTAAGAGGACACACAACAGCATAGTAATTATCAGGGGCACCAGTTACCCCTGGGGACATCTACATTGGTTCTAGGCATGTAGAACATGGTCTTACCTTCTTAGAAATTTTCCTCCTCAACTAATGCAACCCCATTAAAAGTCCTTTTTTTAGTGGGCACATAACCAATAGTGCATATGCTGATAGCATTTTCACATACAAATATGATAGTTAGGCACACCATTACCCAATTTACACATGCAAATGCAGTAATTGTGTGTACTGGGTGCTCAGGGAAACCTGGCACACACCCAAAAGGAAAGCCTTTCTAAGTGTGGCCAACCCACCAAATTCCTCTCCCACAGCGACTCATGGTATGGTTTATCTTTTCCTCGGTTATACAAACTTCTCTAGCACCCAAGGAGAAGGGATATGTGCTTAGACTTCCACAAATGATTAAAATGTTTTAACTGTATTTGATTTAGATATGTGTTAAATTCTTTTTTCTCCAATTAATTAAAAAGATTTTTCCCCTTTGTAATAATTCTGCTTTTCAATTCTGTTTTTTTTTCTTTAAAAAAAAACCCTAATTAGAAAGTATAAATTATCTCATTATAACTTATTCTCATCTAGAACTTGAAATGAGAATGACTGTTGCTTGTTGTAATAAAGTAATTCGTGCTTTTAAGAGAACAGGGATGACTGTTTACAACTATGTGCATGAGTTTATTCCAAGATGCATTGGTTATTCTAATTTACTGAGCTGCTGCAGAAGTGTTCCTTAACTATTTCTTATTTCTTTTTATGTATTTCAAATATTGTGGAGCCACCACACTTCTTGAGCAGGCCATTGTGGGAAAAATAATTCAAGAAATACAAACAAAATTCAGTATTTTGCCATTATTCATAAGAGACAGGAAATCTAAAGGCATGGGAAGAGTCTTAGATTAACCAATATAAGAGCAAATAATAATAGAAAAAAATCTTTTTGTAGTAGAGATTCAAAGAAGAAACATTTTAGAAGGAAAAATTCAAATGTAATTAGAAATTATAACTCTTATTCATTCAGTAAGCAGCATGTT
The DNA here is from genome assembly GCA_004026965.1 of Petromus typicus. Classification (NCBI taxonomy): domain Eukaryota; kingdom Metazoa; phylum Chordata; class Mammalia; order Rodentia; family Petromuridae; genus Petromus; species Petromus typicus. The sequence continues at coordinate 10,659 of PVIR01014987.1, read as the reverse complement.
TTTTGTGTGTTCCATATACTGTCTTTTGTATTATTTTATTTTCTAGTTTCTTCTTATTTTTGTGATATGGCTGAAACTCAGATTTCATTCTATTTTATCTTGTGTCCCATTAATGAATGGAATTCTTCAGAATTCCAGATTTTTCTTGTTTTCTCATAAATCTCATTTTCAATTCTGACTCATATCACTTTCTACAGATTAAACTTCTAAATTTCTGTTCCAGTTTCCAACTCTATATTTTAAGAATTTTTTGTATAAGCCCATTTGAACATTCCACACGGCACCAAGCCAGATTGGGAGGTGTTATCATCCTCTTTGATTCTTTAGAATTTTCAAACTTCCCCATATTTCATGCTCAGTTCATCTCTGAGTCTCCTTTATATTATTAACCCATGTATCTCACTGACTACTCTGTTCTCCAAACTTGCAAATCAGAAATGTTTCATCTTGAATATATCCACACAGTTCTTTTCTGCTAGGTATAAGCAAGTGTGACCTCTTTCCTGGACATGGGTTTGTAGTTGTCATCAGCATTTAAAAAAAAAATCTTTATTGGTACATTAAATATACACATCATGATTATACTCCATAATGGGGATTTGTACCAGTATAAGACACATCTTAATTCTCATTTTTTCCCCAGCCCTACCCACCCTACCACCCCCCCATATACATAAAATTTGTTTCCTTACTTTTTTGTTACAATCTCAACATTTTCCCCCTTCACCCTATTTTACATTGAGCATTTTCTATTTCACAATATACAACATACAATGCTAGGACTCATTTACATCTTTATTTTCTCATACCAGAGAAAAGATGCGATATGTACCTATATGTGCCCTATTTATTTCACTTATGAGGATATCCTCAAGGAACCCTTCTCCACTGTTGGTGGGAATGTAGACTCGTACAACTCCTGTGGAGATCAGTTTGGAGAATCCTCAAAAAGCTAGGATTGGAGGTCCCATTTGACCCGGCCATTGCCCTGCTAGGTATACACACACAAGAATTAAAAGACTCATATCACAGAGACATATGTGCACCCATGTTTATAGCAGCCCAATTTGTGATTGCTACATCTTGGAAACAACCCAAATGTCCATCAACTGGAGACTGGATAAAAAAGCTGTGGTTCTTCTATAGAATGGAGTATTACTCTGCCATAAAAAATGATAAGTTTGAATCATTTCTGCTTAAATGTCATCAGCCTTTTCTGTAGACCACTGAATCTCATGTTCTCACCAGGATATCTTCCAAAAATGCAGTCAGATTAAATACTGTCATCCTTCAGCATCTTCGATGGCTCTTTGCCATAACCATCCCCCATCCAAATTCCACTGTTTTCTATTCCAGGCCCCGCTGCTTCTATTTGGTACCATTGAAAAATCTTCAGTGACATCATTCATATCATTCTTTTTGCTGATATCTTCTTCCCTCTTTATTAGTGTCAGTTTCTATTCTGCTACTTTTTCTCCTCATCCTTTAATCATTCTTTCAACACAGATATCATGTTGTGATATAAGAAATATATACACATTTGGACTTTACCCTAAGTTTTGGTATACAACTCTTCAAATATTTAAATTCCAGGATGATAAGAATGCCACATTCATCTTTTGCTCTAATATTTGGTTCCTAATCTAGAACTCCTAATCTCTTGGAGTGTCCTGGTTGCTAGGAAAATATTTTGCTCTAATGAGACAACACTGGATGGGCTCCTGAGTAAGTACTGCTGATCAGAAAGACTAAGCTTCATTAGAAGTAGGGAACTTAGAAAGCTTCCTTGTGGTCAGACATGCACAGGATGACATGTCAGAGTGGAATAGAAGCCCCATGTCATGTGTTCACATTCTTTGCCCTATGCATCATTTTCATGTGGCTATTTATATGTATTACTTATTAAATTATTTATAATAAACTCATAAAATAAGTAAAGTGTACCCCTGTGTTCATTGTTCCTAGCAAGTTATAGAATCTCAGAAGAGGTTTGTGAGTATTCTGATTTATAGTCAGTCAGTCAATCAGTCAGAGACACAGGTTACAATCTGTTCCTTGTCATTTGCCTCTATTTTAGCTCATCTAGTACTTTCATAGTGGGAAACCAGAGATGGGCAGTTCACAAAGAATGCAAGTTTATTTCCCACAGTTATGGAGCCCAAGAAGTCCGAGGGCAAGGAGCTCACCCCTGGCAAAAACCTCCTGCTGGGCCGGGGAGTTAGCTCAGTGGTTCCGGCGCCTGTCTCGCAAGCGCAAGGACCCGGGTTCAATTCCCCGGTAACCACATAACAATACTGGGTGTGGAGACCCACACCCAGCAGCAACCAGTACCACATACCACAGTGCCGGGCGTGGTGGCTCACGCCTGTAATCCCAGCACTCGGGAGGCAGAGGCAGGAGGATT
>PVIR01014986.1:0-39158 GCA_004026965.1 Petromus typicus | reverse complement strand
CGCAAGGACCCGGGTTCGATTCCCCGGTAACCACATAACAATACTGGGTGTGGAGACCCACACCCAGCAGCAACCAGTACCACATACCACAGTGCCGGGCGTGGTGGCTCACGCCTGTAATCCCAGCAATCGGGAGGCAGAGGCAGGAGGATTGTGATGTGAGTTTGAGGCTGAGCTCAGGGCCAGCCTGAACCACAAAAGCAAGACCCTGTCTCCAAAAACCTAAAAAAAAAAAAATAAAAAAAGAAAAATGTTTAAAAAAGAGGAATTTTCTTTGCATCTCAATATGAGATAAATATAAGTAAGAAATAGAGAGACATGGCCTCTGAATGGAACTTCAAATTTTAATACAACATTCCAGCTTTATCTATTTTGTAAGCAAGAGGAGAAGTGGCCAGAAATCCCATATGTCCAGGATTTTATGGCCTTATATTAAGACCCAGAATTATAGGGGTCTTGTAAATCTATTACACCCATATGCCAATAGGACCAACAGTAACAGAATCAGATATGGTAGAAGTTAAATCATTGAGTGCTCCAAGAACCCTCTGGATACCTGTGGCAACAGGATCAGAGCCAGTGGTCCCCAGAAGTCTGAGGAATGCTCACAAACTAGTTCAATTAATTCATTCCTCTACTACATCCTCTGCTGTGACTGCTTCCTCCTTATCAACATGTCTACTTTCTATTACCAAAGAATCTAGTCCTCTAGTGTAACAATAAATGCCACTTCTTACCATCCCGATGATTCAAAAGCATATGTGTGTTGGGGCCGGGGAGTTAGCTCAGTGGTTCCGGCGCCTGTCTTGCAAGCGCAAGGGCCCTGGTTCGATTCCCCGGTAACCACATAACAATACTGGGTGTGGAGACTCACGCCCAGCAGCAACCAGTACCACATACCACAGTGCCAGGCGTGGTGGCTCACGCCTGTAATACCAGCACTCGGGAGGCAGAGGCAGGAGGACTGTGATGTGAGTTTGAGGCTGAGCTCAGGGCCAGCCTGAACCACAAAAGCGAGACCCTGTCTCAAAAAGCCTAAAAAAAAAAAAAAAAAAAAAAAATATGTGTGTCTACTTTGATAAGTCCTAGGTTGGGAATAAGGTGTTACACATCCTCCACTCTTTGAGTATACGTCTCCTTCTCTGTAACTGATCCAGCTCAGATCAAACAAAAGTTGGGGTAATACTAAAAAAAACCAGAAAGACTCATAGATATATTTCAGATTTTGGTTGTAACTTGTGATCTAACTTGGACAGATCGTCATATACTGTTTTCTACTTGCTGTGCCTGTATATGGGCTGCCACATTAGCTAAGGATAGTGAAGTACATGGTCAAAATAATGACAAAGTACTATTGCAGTGCCTGAAAGGGACCCTGACTAGCAATATCAAATTTAAAATAAAGGCTAGAAAAAAAGTGATGAAAGTATTATTGATTTAATTGATGACATGACAAAATGCATGAGTAACCCAGAAAATTATGAAAAGAACAGAGAAATTTCCAAGGACAAGGAATAAAATTCTGATATATTTCTGGGATGAAACCGCCCATAAACTTTCTACTATTGAGCCCAAATCATAAGGTGAACAAATTTTATTAGAGACACATTTTATTAGGCAGTCCAACTCAGATAAACAGAAAACTTCGAAAGTAGGATATGGGTCCTCAGACTCTTATTTACAAACTTTTACATTTGACTTTTGTGTTCTTCAGCAACAAGGGCAAAGTACTGACAAGTACCAAGTCCTAAAAGATGAAAACAGGCACAAGAACATGCCAAATTTTTGCTTTCATATTAGAAAACAAAACCCTGCCTCCTTAGAATGACTCAAACATTCTACCTACAAATTAGGAGAGTATATTTATAAAGTAAATGTATATATATGTGTACACTAAAGAATCAAGATGGCTGCAGCCACTGTGGAGAGTCTGGAAACTTTCGAAAGAACTGCAGTAAGCGAGGCCCTTCACAGGGGATGTGCCTCCACTGTAAAGTGGGAATACAATGGGAATGAGACTGCCTTTGAGTAGGAGAGGCCACTTACTCCCAGACTGGCTTCCCAAGAAAATTAAAGTTGATAAGTGTTCTCAAATCCTCTCTCAACAATGTGAACATCACTTTGTATAACCGTTGGCTCATTCTTGATGTAACATGTAAAAATGTTACTTTTATTTTCGATACTACAGCTTATAAATCTGTCTTACTCAAATCCTCTCTACCCTTTTCTAATAAGACCTACGTCGGGACTGGTGTTGATGGTATCCCTAGGGTTAAATGTTTTAGAATGCCCTTAACCTGCAAATTTGAGAAAGTAATTTTCACTCAGGCTTTCTTGGTTTTCCCAGAATGCCCTACATCATTAGTAGGAAGAGATTAGTTTTCTCTTTGGGGTCAACTCTTTATCTAGCACCAAAATATTCATTTTTTTTGAGGATGAGTAATATAATGAACTTAGAGATATACCTAGGACAGTTTAGCTATAGCTCCACAGTGTTGTGATATTAAAATCCTAGGAAAGACAGCTTGTTCCCAGCCTGTTGTAACTTCCTTTTAAGACCCAAATAAATATCCTTGTAAAATACTATATTGTATTATATCAGAAGCCTGTCAGGAGCTTCAGCTTCTAATTTCTATATTCCTCAAACAACGTTTTTATCCATTTGTCAGTCCCTATGCAATACCTCCGTCCACTTAATACTAAAATGAGATGGAGAATATTGACTAGCTTCCAGTTTATTAATGAAGATATAATCACACTCCATCACATAAATTCTAACTCACATACTATTTTAATCCAAATATTGGGTGGAAATTAATTGTTTACTGTCTTAGACATTAAGAACACCTTTTTCTGTACCCTATTGGAACTTGATTCACAATGTCTGTTTACTTTTGAATTGACTGATCCGGATACTATGGAAACTGCCCAATATTCTTGGATGGTCCTGCCTAAGGGTTTCAGAGACAGTCCCCACTTATTTGCAAATGTTTTGTCAAAAGAATTAAGGTCTATAAGCTTGAAAACTTGGGCATTACTCCAGTATGTAGGTAATCTTCTTCTTACTTGTCTCTTCATCAAATTGGACTCTGATAAATATACTATTAATGTGTAACATTTCTTAGTTGCTGCAGGATACAATGTGTCCCCATAAAAGGCTCCAATATCTTTGCAAAATGTTAATTACTGGGGATATATTTTAACCTCAAGGGAGTGAGCTCTTGCCTCTGAAAGAAAGGAAGCTCTTTTGAAACTAGGAGGTGATAAGGTAGGCAGGGGAAAGGGAAAAAGTGAGAATCAAGATATGTCATGTACAGGCACAGATTTTTAATGTTGAAAGTGATCACAATGTATTTATAAAATGTACCAATAAACTCAAATTTAAAAAAAGATAATAATCCACAGATGAAAAAACAAAACAAAACTAATCCTGCCTCAAAACAGAAGGCAACTCGGGGCCTGCCTAAGGATGCTGGATTCTGTATGATATAGATTCCCAGTTTTGGACTCATAGCTAAACTTCTCTGACATCAAACAAAGGCCTAAACATGAGCCCTTTGAGTGGACTAGAAGACAGAAAGATGCTTTTCAAAAACTCAGTCATGTTACCATCTCATCTAGCTTTGTGAGTTCCTGATTTAGATAAGTTGTGTACTCTATACGTAGCTGAGAGTCAAAGCATAGCACTGGGGGTGCACACTTAATGCCTAGAGTAAACCTGAGACTTAGTTTTCTTTACAATTAACTTCGCGCCATGTGGATTGCCTGGATACTGATGGGTGGTTGCAGCCACATCACTCTTGGCTGATGAGGTCACTAAATTAACTGTAGGACTTTAAATGGAGACCCAGACCCCTCATTAATTTAAAAGTGTTCTTGAAGTTCAAGGGCACCAGTGGTTAATGTGAAAATGATTGTCTAAATATCAAACTGTCCTGTTAGAATTTCCAGAGCTCAAAGTGTGCAAAACTTTACATCCAGCAACCCTGCTCCCTACCAAAGGAGAAGAAATCCTGCTACACTCTTATGTAGAAACTATAGAACATGCTTACTCTAGGAGGTCTGATCTAAAAGATCAGCCCTTCAGGAACCATGATGAAGACTGTTTTACCAATGGGAAGTTACATGAACAATGGAACACAGAGGTCCAGTTATACAGTTGTTATCTTCCAAGAGGTGACTGAGACAAAGTGACATCCTTCAAAAACCTCAGCACAAAAAAATATAAACCATTCCCCGTTTTTGAGCCCTACAGTTAGCAAAAAACAAGTAAGTCAACACCTATACTGATATAGATATGATTTTGTAGTTCTTCATGACCATGAAGCCACATGGAGAGAAAGAGAATTATTAGCAGGAAAAAACTCTCCATATAACTTAGCTCTGAAATGCCATCCCATCTAGAAGTAGGAAGGATCAATCCCAAACCAAGTTGCAGTGATACACAACAGACAACAAAATGACAGTTCTCTTGTGATCCAGGGAAATGCTTTGGCAGATTACAGTGCCACACAAATAGCACTAAATAAGGCCTGACAGATGGCCTGACTACAAGTTTAATTAAAGTAGAACTTACAGAATTTTTTTTTTTTTGTAACCTTCAGCAGTCTTCTCCTAGCTTCAAGAAGTTTTACGCTCAGACTTCTCCTCACCATAACTGCTGATCTCCACTCTCCTACAGATAAGGTGAATAGCAAGATTCTTGCTGAGAAACCCTATAATAGCCTAGTTTCTCAAGGATACGACTTCTTACTAGGCTGACCTTTGCTCTGGTACAGATCAGGTAAATACTCATACCCATGTAAATGGAGTACTGCAATGTCTTGGGAGGTGTATTCTCTCAAGAAGTACAGATATTGCTGATAACTATGTTCCTGTAAACAAGGTCCTATTAAGATAATTCCATCCTGAATTATCTTACAGCTGTTGACTTTCAAGGCTAAGGTGTAAAAATGTCACTAAGTAAATAAGTGTTTTTGTTTCATTTCATGCCAATACCTTTGGAAAATGTATAAAAATTGGAAATTTTATTTGTTCAGGGCTAAATCTTTGGATATGAGATCCTTGAATTAATGTGCATTTAAAATTCAGCAATAAAATGTTCCTGTTCTCCAGTGGTCTCTGTAGTCTCTTGAATCCCACAACATAACTACATCCCCTTCCTATTAGTGACTGAAAAGGTATAGGAAAGGCAGCAAGGATATAAACCAAGGAAGTGGGGCTTGGGATTCAACTCAGTGGTTCAGGTGCCTGCCTTCCAAGTACAAGGTCATTAGTTAAATCCCTAGTAACCACACACAACAATGCCAGGGGTGGTGAGTCATGCCCACCAGCAATCAGTGCCACAAACCACAGTGCTGGGTGTGGTGGCTCATACCTGTAATCCCAACACTGGGGAAACAGAGGCAGGAGGATTGCTGTGATTTATAGGCTGGCCTGGACTACATAGTGAGCCGAGGGCCAGCCTGAACTACAGTGAGACACTGTCTCAAAAAAAATAAATAAATCAGGAAAGGATAACTGCTAAGTTACAGAGGAAGATCACAAAGTTTTATTATCTCAGGCATATCAAAGGAAAACTATTAAATTATCCATGATTCATGCCATCTAGGAAGAGAAGTATTAACTCCTTGGTTAATCATACTTTTGAGAGGAAAAAGCTTCAAATCAACTATTAAGGAAGTCACAAGTTCTTGCTTCTTTTGCTACTTCAACATCCCAAGAAGAAAAGTTAAGACTTTGCTTAACCCAGTTCAAAGGGGAAAAATAGTCACAAGATTTCATCCAGATGCCTCTGTGCTAGTGATACAAATACATTTTAACTTTTCTTGAAACCTTCTCTGGATAAATTGAAACATCCCACCCAGGTTGAAAAGATATAAGCAGTGGCTAAAGATGTGTTCAAACACATCATTCATAGGTTTGGACTTCCCAAGTCACTCCAGAGAGATAATGGACCCTTCTTTCATCTACAAAGTGGCACAGAAAGTTTCAGAAGCCTTAGAGATGGCTTAATATCATCATACTTCTTGACAACCTCAGGCATCAGAAATGATTGAAAGGGCCACTGTACATATTAAGAATATGCTAGCAGAACTATGCCAAGAAATCTGAGTCGTTAAATCTGTTACCTATTGTTTTACTAACGTTTAAATTTCTCCTAAAGCTTCTTTCCAGGTAAGCTCTTATGAAATGCTGTCTTAGACTATTTCTAACATTGGATCCATTGACCCTAAGACACAGAAAATCATTAAACATAATCATAAATTTAGGCCAGATACAGAAAGCCTTACTGAAATATGACACTAAAGTCCTTCCTGCACCAGACTCTGCAACTCATGTCTATCCCTAAAATTCAACATGAGCATCATGTGTTACTTAAAGTTGAGAAAAAAGAATACTTATACTTCAACTCCTCCCTAAACAGAAAGGTTCCTACCAACTTCCTTTATGCTCACCCACAGCTGTCAATCCAAAAGGACACACTTGTTGGGTTCATCTATCTAGAATTATATATTTCCTTTTGAGAACATATAAGATTGAGAATTCAAAGACAGAGACCTATGATCAATATTCCTGTGAGCCTTTGGAGGCCTTGTTAATACTTCTTAGGCAGAATAAGAATGATAATTCAGGATAAAATAGATACATTCATTTGGTTTAAATACATTCTATCACATCTACTCTGTGTCTACTAAAATCAAAGTGAGAGTGTTCATTTTTTTCCTAATTTATATACCATTTTCTAGGTGAGGAACTAATGTTTTCTTTGACTGGGGCCTACAGTATGCCAAAAGCATTAACAAAGATGTGGGCTGGATTAATGAAGCATTGTCCACTTGTAGTGCATCTGGCCATTTAATGCATTTCTAGTGCATTGGGCAACCTGATGGATGTTACCTTTACAGAAAGATGACTGGTTAAAACTTCAAAACTTTATAGAACAGCTATAAAGTACAGGAGAATTTTAAAGCTTCCAACCAGATCTAATGATTTTCAGTGGTTGATAAATAAGATTTTTCATCAAGAAGACTATGAGAAAGTTTTTCTCTTTACATATTAACATTTGAATATGAAAACATAGAGGTTCTGATCTACCCCACACTAAAATTCCCATGATGGAAATTAACCACAGACTCACAGATATTTCCAGGTTTGGGGTGAACATATTTGGCTGATATCTATTATGAGGCAACTCAGCCAATTAGCACCCCTTTGTTGGGAACAAAAAAAACCATATTTATGGTAAGTAGAGTGATGCTACCTACCTCAAGTACAAGGCCAGTTCTTAACCAAGGCTTATAATTGCAGTACTGTATAAAGAGATACTTGTTTGCTACTGAGACATGGGAAAGATAATTTTTTCTGCAAAAGACATATTTAGAGTAATTCTATTTTACACAAATCTCTATTTTCTTTCAAAATCTTGTATTTGTAGAATGCACCAGTGCTTGTTTCACCATTCTTTAGGAAGATAACTTAGGACAAGGGGCCAGGTGACAGTCCACCTGCCATACATTTTGAGTGTAACAAAGACATTCCTGAGCCACAGTATCTATTCTCCTTAGAGACCATTACCTCACCAAGCTATTCAACTGATTTAGACTGTAAGGCTGTGCTCTCACAAATAGAGTAGGTGCTGTGAAAACATCAGGCATTTGGACTAAAATGCATGCAAACCACCAGTTCTGTGTACCTCCCCATTTGTCTGGCAGGGCAAGCTTTAGCAGAAGTAAAGTTTGTTTTGCCAATAAAATGTTTCAAAAGTCTGATTTTTTGTGTGCTGCTTGCAACATTGGAAAATTTATATCCAACAATTTGGTGGCTCACACTGAGATTTTCATTTTGAGAGATGCCAGAGCAACACGTCCTCCAAAAAATGCCTCTCAGGGATTTATTGCAGTGGTCTCCTGGGTCTCAGGTGATCAGTACCCCTCAAGCTGTTAAGGACTCCACCAAACTAGAAAAGCTTATCATCAAGGTGGGAATAGGGCACCAAGAAAACATTAGCTGTGATCAGGCAAACTTAGTGCACAAACCAACATAAGTAACGACTGCAAACTCCCTAGTGCAAGGTGATCTCAGAAAGCCCTGCCAAACCTGCTCCTCCTTCGTTGCCCCTTTTGCTCATGTAATTATGACTGTTTCTCCAGTCATTACAGTTGCTGTTTCCTACAGAAAAATAAAGGTATAGAAATGAGTGTAAACTTCTGCTTGACACTTTCAGAGATGTGAATCCCTTAAAGCCCCTGGCTATAAAGCTGATTTTTTTTTTTTCCTCCAGTGCGGTTTGTGGTTTGTGTAAAGATCTCTCAGCTGTCAGGATTCATAAAAAAAGAAGAATTGAATTAAGACTACTGGACACGGTCAGTACTCAGGTCTGGCCAGTTCCTAGACCATTTTCAAGGAGTGCATGTCTGTAATAGCTCAGTGACAATTTAGTCCTGAAATCCTGTGTGAGGACATTATGGGCAGTTTTTCCTCTTCACTTTCCTCACATGGCTCTCTTTCTCTGAAACTGCAGCAGGAGCACGCAGCCTTGCCATCCCTGCTGAGACTCAGGGCTGGGATATGAGCCTCCGTGCTATTCGGTTGGTTAGTGTCCCCTCCTGAGGTAAAATAAGTTAGTTTCTCTGCAGAGGCTCCCACTAGTAAACTTTGTCTCTCATGAAAACTCTTTCTTTTTCTGGCTTGCTTTGCTAAAGATCATAGGGAGGTTTACATGGTGATTTCAAGACCAGCCTGCACAACAAAATTCGACCCTGACTCAAAAAATAAAAAAGAATCAAGGGGAAAGAGAAAGACCCATTCTGCAATGTCTTAATCACAACTTGACTCTTTCTACCTTTAAAATACATAGGGCTGTTCCTTCAGTCCTCCTCTCTTCTACACTCAGGAATGCAAATCCCAAATGAAAAACTGACAAATTGATTTAGGGTAAATCATGTCAGCACAAGAGGTTATGTAAACAGATCTGAAAATAGTTCATAAATAATTAAACAGGGTCTAATGAAGTTACATGTGCCCCTCAGAACGATTCAGCTCTCTCCTTGTCTCTCCAAAAGTACTTGGCCAGGGTCTTCTAAACTCTACGTGCACATAGGCACTGACAAAGGGTGAAAGGAGGAGAGACATTGTATCTACATGTCTCTGCTGCTTCTTTTGTTTCTTGTGCCTGGAGCCTCATACTCCCTGGCACAGCCCACTGTGGCTCCTTTTTCTGGCCAGAGAGCCCAAGCAAAGACAGAGGTGGAGACAGAAGCAACAGTGACCTACAGACAGAGGCAACCATGAACTTGCCGGCCCTAAAAGCCCATCCTTTTGCTTCCTCCTCTTCATCTTGCTTGCACATGACCCCTGCTGTCATACTGCAGGCTGCAATTTGGCTACCAAAAGGAGCATGGGGATGCTGTGGGGTGATGACTGTTCCAGGTGTGGTTTATGTCAAAATGCCAAACAGTACTTGTCTGACTGATTCATAAAAGAGCCTGTGACCTATATAACTGAGTGTACTCAGATGAAATGTAGTGTTTTGTGTGTTGTGTGTTTTCTGGTCTGTTCATTTGTCTGTTTACTTGTTCAATACAACCGCTGCTATTAAAGATTTTTGATCTCATATTAATTTTCTTTTTCTTTTTAATTTTTGCTCTTGTAAACATGTGGCTTGTAAGAGAATGAACCAGAATGAGGCTCATTACAGAACATAGACCAATAGGTTTAGAGAATACTTACAAAAAAAAACTTAAAGATTGGTAATATAGAAGGTACATGTGATTTAGGCTGTAGGTTAGACTGTGTGTATTAACTTTCATATATATGTCTATTTAGCTTAACAATAGGATAATACAAATCAGTTGGTAAAAGTAAAGATTCCTTTGACGTTAGCCATAGGTATCTTTTCAGGTTGTTGGTCACTAAAAATGTTATCAAAAATTGATTTTATAAATACAATATCTATTGTTGTCCTATATAATAGCAAAATACTATATATATATATGTGTGTGTGTGTGTGTGTGTGTGTGTGTATGTGTGTACACACACTATACATATACTACATACACACACATATATATATATGTATATGTGTATATATATACATATATATATATATATATATATATATATATATATATATATCTCCTAAATGTTAATTATTATAGTTGGGTCTCATGAGTAATTTTTTTTAAAGTTTCTGAGATAACTGAGGGTGATAACAAACCAATGTTGGTAAAATTATTATTCTATAATGTTTATGATAAATATATCCAAATGTTTAAAATTTCTCAGCCCAGACTCAAATGTTTGGAGCTCCCCATAAATCCATTCCAACCTGTTGACCTGCTGCTGATAAACTATCTGACCTGTGAAGTCCTCTGTCAGGTACTCTTGACCACCAAGATAGCCATGAGGACTGACTAGATGGGTTGGACTCCCTACACTTGGGTCAGGGGACCCCTAGGAGAACATTGTGAGGGATCCGTGTCACCTAAGAAAACTGTTGAAGTTGATACTAAGAAAGGAATATTAAAAGAAAAGAAAACAAGCTAGCCTCCCTATCTGAAGCTAGCGTCCCTAGCCTTAGCAAAGTTAATTCAGGTGATTATATCAAACAGGAGAAGTTATGATGTGAGAATAGGATCTTGAAAAGGGATTATTGACTATCCCAATAAGATGATAATGTAACTAAAAGCACAACCTCTTTTTCTAATTTTGAGATTTGATGCCTGCCAAGTTCTGTCTTGTAAAATCTCATAGAATTAGACCCTCTAAGCACAGTTGTTGCTATGGTCAAATGTAAGGTGTCTCAACCAAAGCATACTACAACTTATTCCCTAACTTACAAGATAGTGATGCTACAAAGGTAGAATTCGCCAAAATAAAGGACTTAAAACAAACTTTAGAGATAGAGACAGGACATAAGGAAATGAATGCCTGGATCACAAGGGTAATATTTTCCATTTTGTGCTCTTAACACAAATGACTGCCACACATGCGGCATGATAAGACCCCAGGCCCAGGTGATCCCTCTCCTTTAGAACGGAATGCAGATCCTGATGTAACACATTTCCTGGTGCTCCGATATCAGAACAAGGAAACTTGGAAAACACGAGACCTTTGAGAGCTGTTCCCGTGGCTGTCAGAGATGGAACTGAAGGAGGTCCCTTTCTTCTCCATAGGAAATATGAGTTATTCTTCTTGCCTTTCTTGGCAAAGAGAATAATTTACTGGCCTCTAAAAGTAAAGGTTAAGATAAGACATACAGATAAGTGATGGTGCTACCTTCAACCACACCTTAAGTATTTCTTGTATGTTGTGGAACTACTCATCCCTCACCATTCCCCAAGTTGATTTCTGACAGTATTATTATTTTTTAAAAGTCTGTAATTTATTACTTCCCAATCAGACCTTCTTCTAGCTGGCCATTTCTTTCACACTGGCTTTCCACCAGTTTTCAGAGCAAGAGCTTTTTTAAAATTTGGAAATCCTTACCGGATTCTTTAACCCTCATATGTCTATATATAGATCTAATTGAGATGCACAGAAGAGGCCTAGTAAATTTAAAGTGCAGAATTAGATAGTGGCTGGATTCAAATCAATATTGTTTGGTTTTCCATGATCAACAAACATATAGACAAGATAAACTGTATTTACTATAACCGAAAGAGGTTTATAAGCTGTAATAGAGATGGAATCAAAGAAATAACAAAACAATGAGGGTTTACCAACAAAACATCATGAGAAAATAGGCTGGCTTTAGATATTATCTTAACAACAAGAAAGAAAAAGAGAATAAGGGGGAAGTACATGTAATGATAGGTAGCCAGTGTGGCACTTTGTTCCAAATAATACAGCTCTATATGGTTCCATAAGCAAAGCTCCATAGGGTCTGAAAACTCTGACTGATGAGTTAACAGAAAACTCAGGGACAGATAACCTTTCCTCTGACCTAATGGAGAAATGGCTCAAAAAATTTGAAAGAAAATAATGACCTCAGTCCTGAGTTCTGTTATCATTGTGTTTGGGACAATGAACTGAATGAGATATCATCATTCTCTGTGTAACATAATCAGTACAAAGACTGGTGTTGACAGCCATTACTAACCAATTTCCAGTCACCTACCAGTCTGCATCTACTGAAAGACTAAGATCTAGGTCATGAAAGTCAACAAATGTTATTTGAATTTGAAGAAAAGAATAACATTATATAATAAATAGGGAGAAATTGTGAGAAAGGTAGTCATTTCTGTCAGAAAGAGTATCTAGAATAACTCCATTATATGTAAACTTCTATTTTATGTAAAATCCTAAATGTGCTTGATCTTGTTTTACCATTCCTTAGGGCACAACTTAGGACAAGGGATCACATGCCATAAATTTTGTGTATAACAAAGAATGTTGAATTGCTCTGTTTAGCAATCACTATCAAACCAAACTAGCCCATTGGTTTAGAGTGCAAGGTCATGTTCCCATCAATAGAGTAGGTACAGTGAGGACATTGGGCAGTAGGGATAATGTGGAGGCAAAACACCAGTTCTGTGTGCCTGTCCATCTAGCTATGCACTCTTTTTCAGTAGAGATTGCCTTGGCAAAATCTTTTTCAAAAGTCTGGTGGTGGTGGGGTGTGTGTGTGTGTGTGTGTGTGTGTGTGTGTGTGTGTGTGTGTGTTTTCTATTTGCAACATAAGAAAATTTATGTCCAACAGACATAAGACAATAGAAGGTAAGAGTTAGAATAAAATGGCCAGCTGCAAACATTACCTACTAGCTCTGTAGTAGAATTTTTTCTGTGTGGTGGCTAACCTGTCACCTTCATTGCCTTTCAGAATAGGTAGGAAGATGTACATTAGAGTATTCGTGGATCTAAGGTTATTGGGTAGAAACTACAGAGTAACCAAGCAACCTTCTAGTTTTAAGGCATCAATGTTGTAGATCAATTTTCCACTGGTACAATCATCTGTCTGCTATGTTTATTCCATAAATATATAAAGGGGCACATTGAATCTCTTACTAACTATATCAAGAGCTCTAGATGGCACTATAGAGGATATTTCACTATTGAATTCAGAAGTAAAAACAATGAGAAGAGCCATTCCACAAAGCCAAATGGCCCTAGATATCCTAAGAGGAGCACAACATGGAACAAGTGCACTATCCCAAGAAAGCACTGTATGTACATTCCTGACATCTCTGCAAACGTGTCCTCTGCAGTGTATGAGTGTAGGGAGCCACTTTCAGGTGTGAAGCCCAGCTGCCAAGGGGACTTGAGGGTGTCTGAGGACACAGCCCTATCATTTAGTGTAGGCACATGGCACATTACAATAATAATGAATCGGCATGGAGGCCACGGATGTACCACAAGGCTATGCAAAGTGGCTCAAAATGTGTTGCATTTCTGTGTCTTAGCAAAGCTGCTAAAGGAATGGTATGAGCTCTGTGCTAGAAACTAACATTTGGTTCCCACTTTTGTCTGCTCCATGCATGTTCTTTTCTCCGGGAACCTTGACTGCCTTCAGCCCACCAGCCCTGACACTTGGCATAGTCCAGTGGGTTGATCAGGTAAGTGTTTCCACAGTGGCGTCTGCAGATTTAATGCTGGGAAGCAGGGTGGATCCCCAGGGAGTCACTGCAGTGCACATCTTGACCTCGATCTGGCTGCCAATAGCCAATTTTTCAGCAGCTAGGAAATCTCCCAAGAACTGGAACGCAGTTTGCCTGACACCCAGAGATATTTCACAAATCTTGAAAATGCTTGGGATACAAATTCCTTTCCCTCACAGTGACTCAGCAGGGAGGATGGCTTTATTGGTTTTAGTTTCTTCTGCATGTGAGACAGGAAGCAGATGATCTTGTCAAGCAGGTGAACCAGTTGCAGCTAATTGAAGAGAACTTGGAGCAGTGCACAGCAGCTGAAGAAGCCATGCTGAGGGAAGTAGGGAGTGACACCGCCTCTCAGACAGTAAGTGCCAAACACCAGGAGAATTCCTTGGTGTCCCAGGCATGACCTGCTGTCCAGGAGTGGTGGATAAGACCATGTCTTCCTGCCTGTGACAGCCCTTGGATGAGCAAGACCAAATGCACAGTGCCAGACATTTGGTCTCTTGAAGGTAAGGCAATGCCAAATCTGGGAAGATCTGATAGCAGCTGTCTTAGATGAGGATAATCCAGAGAAGCACCTTAAATGTGTTGTTGGCTTTGTGGAAGCAGTTCTGCCCTGACCAGCAGTACTGGCTCATGAGCCCAAAGGGAAAGGCAGACCCTATTATCCAGACTAGAAGACAGACCAAAGCACCTAACTATTGTCCCTAAAAATGTGCAGTATGTTGATCCACGTCAAAGCAGTTTGTTTCTCAGGACCTGTTGTACATGTATAAGGGTGTGGAGGTCACTACATTATAGCCTGGAAGGATAAGGTGATTAGGAATCAGGAATTTTGCCCCATATCCTTAGGATGGTTATGTTTCCTCAGTTGTTGAATACACACCAGGGGTGGACATAGTGACTGGTTATAGGTTAGCCACCACACAGGAAGAATTCTGCTAGTGCAAGCAATTCAGGTTGTGTGAGAAGCAGTCCCAGCTGACTGGGGGTCATAAGGAAATAGGACATACTGTTTTAAAGTTGAAAAAAGCAACGGTGATATGCTGTGAACAAAGTCCTTTCAAATCCCCTGTTTGGCCTGTGAAGAAGTCCAATGTGACTCGGAGAATGACTACATACTACTGGGAACTGAACAAAATGAGTCCTCTCTTGCACACAATGGTACTCAGTATTACTGACTTGATGGACCTGCTCACCCTGATGTTGAGTTGATATCATTACATAGTAGAATAGGCTAAGTGTGGTGCTCCATTGCTAGTTCACCTTTTCACCTGGGAGGGCAGGCAGATGATGAACTTTTAAGTGTTGTCACAAGGTATTTGCATAGCCTTTCTTTATACCATGGACTGGTGACTCAGGATCTGGTTACACGGACCAAGCCACAATCTATGTCTTTTCTCCATTATATTGATGACACCATGTTAACTTCTGATTCATTTTACACATTTGGAGGCTGCCACATACAGTCTAAAAGTTTTCTGGCCTGAGGAGGGGTCACCAATGAATACAAGATCCAGGCTTACCTGTCAAATTCTTGGGTGCTATATGATCACGTGAGAAAAAAAATCCCCAATGCAATAACTGAAGCATATGTGAGCTTGCTAGGTTTCTGGCGGACATTCTTGCCACACCCAGCCACCTTGTTGGGTATTCTATATCAGATGACTTGAGAGGAAGCAACATGGGAATAGAGGGACACAGAAGAAGCTGCATTCCAGGACTTGAGGAGGGCAGTTGTGCAAGCACAGGCTGTTCATGTTGATGACCCTACCCTGCCTTTCATTCTAACAGTGAATGTGTAAGAGGTTGGGTTTGGCTAAACACAGGGGAAATGGAAGCAGAGGAAAAGGCAGGGGAAATGGAAGCAGCATGTTGTCTTTTGTTTATAATTGTGGAAAGGAGCTGAAAGTAGATATTCCCTGATTGAGAAGCAGTTAACAGCTCTCCATGCCTGTGGTGTAACTAAGTACCCAAAAGAAAGCTGAGTGCCTATGACCTGCACCGTGGTACTATGGGGAGCATATCTAGAGCAGAGAGCCTCTGTTTTGGGCAGTCCTCTAGTGGCTGAACTGATAGTGGTATGGGGACCACGACATACATAGTTTAAGAAACCACACAGGATGATGAGTTACTGGTCATGGCCCTTAGTCCATATGTGGAAGAGAGATACCCAACTGAGGGCTGGTGTAATCATGGCTCTAGCTGTGGAACCACCCCACAATGGCTAACAGTTGCTGTCCAGCCCCGAACACAGACACTCTGGTTTGAAGGTGGGACAGGAAAGTAGTCAATGGGTAAATTTGTGGGCGGTGTGTTTACATGCCCTCCATGAGGAGAAACCTCTGTGTGTTTTTACAGACACATGGCCACTTTCCAAGTGCTGATTCTTTAGTTAACAACCTGGGTGAGCCACTGACCCCTATCAGGTGCTGAGTGATGGTGAGAGTTATGGAAGCATGCCCAGATTACAGCACATGTGGTATCCCATGTGTCAGGACACAGGTCTCTCCTCTCACCAGAAAATGACTCAGCAGGCTCCTTGACAAAGGCAGTAGCCCTTCAAGGGCCATCCTCAGCAGTGGTACCATGGCTCCGTAAGAAATTGGGACACACAAGGCTCCATACCATGCAAGCAGTAGCACATTGATGACATTTGGATATGAATTCCAGAGACGCAAGACCAGCAGTGAAAGTGTACCCTCAATTTGCTCAGCTGACCCTATGGAGGATGAGGGTGCCCAAACAATAGGGTGCAATACTAGGGGGAACCTAATCAGACTGTATCAGACCTCTGCTTCTCTCATGAGGACCTAAATATGATCTAGCTCTGATAGTCACACATGTAAAAGTTTTTCCAGCTCCATGCCTTCTGCTGACCAGTCTCATATCATTAGGGCATTGCAATGGTTGACTGCAGCATATGGGATGCTATTAGGAATAATGTCTGACTGGGGAAGCCACTTTACAGAAGCTCGGGTATAACAGTGGGCCAGAAACAATGACATTACCTGGCACTTTTTTATATCCTACTGCCCTGAAACTACGGATATGTTTGAAAGATATGATAAGTTCTTGAAATCTAAGCTGACCTACTTGGTTCTAAAGTTTATCGGGTGGGTATGGACCTTACAAGAGGCTGTTCTACTGCTCAGTGACCAGCCCTGTGATACACATAACAGCCCACTGAATCACCTTCTGAAAGCACAGCCAACTTATCAGCACATTTGACCAGTAAGACAAAGTCCTAATGTGATAAAAGGACATTGATCCTTCCTGTACTAGAGCCTATATGGGGCCTGGGGCCAATATCAATGAACTTGGTGGCAGCCAAGACCTCCTGCTTGATAATTAAGTGTTCCTCTTGGATAAACTGTGCTATACTAGATTTCAACATGGCCACTGAAGGCCTTGGTATGCTCCCCACTAAATGTCAGGGATGCTATTCGAAAGTGAAGTGATATTATGGTTGTTTGGCCTATTCTGCTAGGGCTAATAATCTTGGCTCCAAGTTCCTTGTTTCTTGTGGCCATGAGGATTCAAGTGTGATGTTCTAAAAGGAGGTAAAATGACTTGGCCACCATCCTATCATAGAATGAACACGTGACCTGCATCTTCCCCAAGGCTGAGATCTCCCAGAAATAGTTTCTCTTCCTGTCCTGTCCATCTGACCTGGATGAATCAAGTTAGCAACATCAATTTCTGGGCATATTTCTTTGCTCCTGTGCACCAACAATTGTACTGTTGGGTATGCACTGAACTCACCGTGGTGGTTGTAGCTGAATGCCTGCCGAGAATCATACTAGAATCTCTGCACAGTTGACTACAGAACTGGATAGGACCTGTCTCAGATCAGTGATGCCAGGCTATTGATCTGGAAGAGCACAATCACCCCACAAGAACTGTGACCCACAATGCATAATGGTTGGCTGTGAATGATGAGAAATCAAGTAATATTGCTGGATGTCATCTATTTTGTATTGAACAAGCTAATGCATTGGTGAGAGACTGCACAGTAGGTTGGATACCTCCTCACTTGTGGAACAACACATAACAGGTGAATGACACAAATGCTTGGTGATATGGCCATCAGCTCATAGGCACAGTGCCTATTAATTGTCCCATGGAGGTTGCCTTATGAATCTGTGGCACTATAGGCTGGTCAAACTTCCTTGCACACTGGAGGAGTTGCAGCATTTGGGGTTTCCCTATATTAAGGCCTTATCAGGCCCACTCTGATAGACACCCCCACAATTGGAACATACCACAAATGGCACAATGTCAAACAGGCTGTCTGGTGATTTTATCCTATTGCAGTAATGGTGGTACTATAGACATGACCTCCCAAATTGTAGCTGTAGCTAAACACGTAACACAGGCTCTAAATTCACCTGCCAGTCTCTGATGTTGCTAATGGATGAAATATTCCAGATGAAATATTCCAGATGAAAAAGGTGGTGTTATAGAACCATATGCCTCTGGATTTATTGACTCTACTACAAGGAGGCACTTGTGCCCTCCTATATGTAGAATGCTGTGTTTTTATTCCTGACCATGAGGAATGAGTATAAGAGGATTTATAAGAGACACAGAGGGCTCTACCACTCAGGGCTTGTACTAAGGTCTGTGACCCAATCAAGGGAATTCCTAAGATCCACCTGGCACTGGTAACTCTCTGTGATAATGTAATAGCAACTGGGTTGCTAGTTAAGTGTTATTCCCCATATTGCTTTTGTGGTCTCTGGCCGTAAAGGGTAGCCTTGTGTGGTATTCATAGGAAGCAGCAGTTCCTCATCTCTGAAAGGGGGGGGGATATAGGAGGCCACTGTCAGATGTACTAAAGCCTAGGAACCTGAGAGCACTTGAGGGCACCTGAGAACACAATTCTGTCATTTAGTGCAAGCATGCAACGGAGTTTATTATAATATAATGAATCAGGGTGGACAAACATGCACGTACACACACCTATGCAAGGTCGCCCAAAATGTTTTGTGTTACAATGTATTAGCTAAACTGATAAAGAGCTACAAGTTCTTTGCCAGAAATTAAAGCTTTTATAGTGTTTACTCCATGTATATTATTTTTTATAGGAACTTCACCTGACAGGGTTTCTCTCTAGTTCACCAGCCCTGATGGTGATGTATGTTCACAAATAAATGCAATGTCAGTCTCTGTCATAATGTTGTAGTTAGGCAAACTAGTTAGACATTTTGTTGGTAGTTAGTTAGGGCTGCCTCCCCAAAATCCCACAGGAAGGATAGTTAAGGAACCAACTTGGAAGACAACCAAGAAACATGCATTAAAAGCCAACATTACAAAAGGAGAGGAAAATACCACACCCACACAGGATAAAGAGCAGTGATCAGTACTCTAAATAGGTTTCACCTCGGTGGGCCACCAGGGTTTTAACCTACCCCTCCCAGGAAAGATCCCTCCCTGAAAATCCTTGTCCACTTGCTATGTGACTTGCTTTTCCATTGAATCCCCATTTAATCAGTATTACCTAAGTGACTATACTTGTTGGAAACTTATTGGTTGACTATTGTTTTGTCCCAATTTGAACCTACCTCACCTTGTGGATTTGTTCCATGAACACCTCTGGGGAACTGAGGTGTGTGTGTGTCACCCACTTTCAGGTCCCCCTTCTGTCTTTCTTAGGCAAAACCTTTCATTCTCAGTAAACTTTTCCTACTCTTAACCCTTGTTGTTCCTAAAACTTATTCTTGGATTTTGGAGAACTCGAACTTGTGTTTCAGATATCTAGCAGATTAAGAGTTCTCCTTGCTCCCCTGTATCAAAAAGCTTTTTTGTTTTTTTCAGAGAAACTCCAACAATCTGAAAATACTTGGAAAATGGTTTAATGATGTTTTACAACAGGAATGAACTGTACAGTTACAGTAAGTTATATATATTTATATATGTATATATAATTCTTTAATATATTATATATAATTATATATATATAATCCATTACTATCATAACAAACTTCATCATGTACTTATATATACATATATATAGTATTAGATATATATAGTATATATATATTATAGATATTTATATATATAGTATATATAGTATTATAGATATTTATTGTGACAAATGCATCTACACAAAGTCTACCATGTCATTCAGATTCACTGGCACCTACAATCTCTCCTAGCCTACAGTCCCCTACAGTCAGCTCCAGGATGGGGAATCATATAAAGGGCGCTTTAAAAGAGACAGCACCGCTCATAGTCCTCACATCTCCACAGGCCTCAGTAGTCATCAGCTAATTTCCCACCTTGTGAAGTTGCCTGTTTTTCGGGTCTGCAAAAGCAAGAAAATGTGTTTCTAGTGTATCAATAAGTTTCAATGTCTGGCTGCTGCTGGTTCCCTAGAACAGCTTGATGGGAAAAAGTCCTTGTTTTTCTTGCTATGAAGCTGGACACTGGAATGCTTGTCTGTTAACCTGATTCATTGTTTCTGTGGACTAATATCTCATATGTCCATGCTCTTTCTTTCAGATTATCAAAAGATGATTGTTTCTATGTTTCCTTTTAATCAGGATGAATTTTACTGCCCAGCCAAGCATGATCCGTGCCACTGCTCAGTCTGAAGCAGTTATTGAAGGTGGACCCTAAACTTTTGCAACCTTTTAAGAATAGAGAACCTAAGCCTACATGGTAGGGGACAGGGGAGTGAAGTGAAGTAGTATACAAGAAATAAGACAGGATAAGAAGGAGATCTTTTAAAATAACATACTTTAAAGGAAAAAAAATGCAGCTTCAGAACACAAGCCAACTTTATCCACTCTTTCCTTCTCCCAAAACAGCAAAACTGGGCAATTCCCTTTCAGATGCAAATGAGCATGACCATTCCTTTTTTGCTTGCAAATGATTTCTTTCATGGATGAATGGACCATCCTTTTCAGATTTTCCATATGAATACTACATTATCTCACTAAGTGTGGGCTAGCTCTCCTGAACACTGAAGTCTAAAACTATAGATTATCTTCCAATTTCACAGGTTTCTACCACCAGTATCACATAAAAACTCTCCAGTTACCAAATGCATCGTGCCTCATTTCTCTGAGCATCTGCATTCCTCCCTTGAGTGACTCCTATGTCTATTTCTCAAAATCTTTCTCAGGTCTCTTTTACTGATGTGACTGGAAATTTCTTTTCCTGTGCTTGAAGTCCGAAACTTGCACATTTCCTTTTAAAAAGTGGGTTAAATTCCTTATTTCAACTTTGTGGACCCTTTGTCCCAGCCCAGTGGAAGATATACCTATATACACATAAGTACTTATATATGTAAGTATGTGTGTGTGTATTAGCCATACCTGTGTGAATTTATACGTACAAATATATGCTTACCCATTATGCTTAGTACTGAGCACAAGCTGAAGGGTTATTTTTATCATGCTTACGTTATTATAAAAATCTATGTAGAAAACTTTATTAAATAATCACAGTTGTCTGCCTTTATCCCTCCATTTTTCCATGGTCCAATGTTAATCATTGTTTTGTTTTGTTTTGTTTTGTTTTTCTCCTTCCTGTAGGCTCCTGAATGCGGCGTTGATGCAGGAGAGCAAGGCTTGGCTCTCCACTTAAAACGCAAGCTCATGTTCTCTAAAATCAAAGAATTAAATTTAGGAATGAACAACGGAGGTTTGAGTAGGTAAATTTTATTGAGAAAAAAAACTTCTGCCTAAGAGAGACAGAAGAGGGAAACAGGAAAGGTGGGTAACCCAGAGTCACTTTTTCTAGGGGGAATTTATGGGCCAAAACACGAGGTGATGTGGGCTCAAAGTAGGGGCTTCCAATAAGATTCAAGGAGGCAGGAAAATTAACAGTTAACCAATGGGGAAAATGGGGGCTTCCAATAAAATTTAAAAGAAGTGGGCAAGTCAATGTAATTACAAGTACAGTTGTTTAAGCAATCTCCATCAAATGGGGCCCAGTGAAAATTCAAGTCATATAAAGTCTTTTTGATCCCAGGTGGGCCAAATTCCTTGCCCTATTTACCCCATGGAATTTACAATTACTGCATTCCTGGGGAGGAGGTGGATCTGGATCTTGACTCCTCATCAACATAGTTATTCAGGAGAATGAAACATTATCAGTCACTGCTTTCTGAGAGTTTTGCTGATGTCTTTGATCTTTGGTAACAGTCGCCCTTTTTGTGAGTTTTTTGGTTTTTTTTTTTTTTTTAAATCTTTATTGGTACATTACATATATGCATCACGATTGCACTCCATAATGAGGATTTGTACCAGTATAAGACACAACTTAATTCTCATTTTTTTCCCATAGCCCTACCCATCCTACCACCCCCCCATATACATAAAATTTGTTTCCTTACTTTTTTGTTATAATCTCATTATTTTTCCCCCTTCACCCTGTTTTACTTGGAGCATTTTCTATTTCATAATATATAACATACAATTCTAGGACTGTAGTCTTGTGAGTTTTTCAAGGGCCTCCCCTGTCCGTCTGCCTGCCATATGTCTAACTAGCTTTTCTAGCTATAATAGCATGACCTGCACCCTGAGAAAGCACTAGAGATGTGGGCTGGTTCCCATCATCATTATCTTCCAATGGAAATCACTGGCTAGGGAAATGCAGTTCCCGCAGGATGACAGGAAATCTTTCTCCTGTTTGTGCAGCTTGCTCTGAAGAATACACTTATCTCTTTGCTCATCTTGTCTTTTAAAAAGAATCCTCTTCTTCTGGAGATGCATACCTGGTAGTTTCCTAACATTAGAGCTTTATTCCTATAACAGTCATCTTTTTTCTGAATACAGTCTTTCCCTATCTGAATTTAGATTTTTTTTTTTACACAAAATATCCTTCCTGAATAACTGAATTTTCCTACCTTATCCCCACTGTTGTATGGCAAACTATTCTTGCTTTTCCATTGTTCCACACAGAAGGCCTCCCCCCCCCCCACAGCCAGCCTGCACGCAGGCCAATAACATGCATGTTGCTTTCCACTAGCCTGCTTGCATGTTTTCTTTCTTCCACTGTGTATCACACTAGATGTTTTCTGAACTAAACCCGATGGACTTTTCCCAGAGTGTCATTTACAGAGGCTTACACTTTTAAAACAAAAGCATGGTCTTATTCACAGAGTCAGTGGACAAAGTTTGTCTGAATTTGTGTTCTTCGTAATTCCAATTTTAATGGATCAGTTTTAAAATGAGCAAGAATGGTTAGTAGTGTTAGAGTACCAGAGCAATACAATAGCAGCCAGAGACATTTTTAGGAATGGTGGGTACTTCCTTTCCTGATTTCAATTGAAGAATTTTTGCAGGAACTCTTACCTTTTGGAAGAATTTACTTTCAAAAATTCATTAATGCAAGGCTGCAGTATTAACTCAAGTTAGTTCAGACAGGCATTTGAAATGTCTCAGAAAAGACATTGATTTAAAAGTTTGATGCTATTATTTTAATTTATCATTGAAATATTAATTCAAATTCATTTTGACATTCTTATCAAGCTCTATTTTAGGTAGTTCTCACTGAAATAATTGAAGACAGATTACTTTCTTGAAAGAGAAACTCAAGTCTGGTTGGGTCAAGTATGCTGCATATATGAGCTAGAAGACACCCAGGGAGTTCAAGCAAGCTCACTCCCATGCAGAGAAACTGGCCTAGAGCCACTTGGGGGACCCATTCCTTCTCTAGTTGTGACTCCTTTGCTCGGCCAAGAGCTAACTATAACAGGTAAAAACTTGTGCCCCACCAATCAGCTACAGCCCTTTGCCCCTATGTGCTTATAGCCACACTCATTCTCCTTGCTCTATATAAGCCTATGTACCTCTCAATAAACCAGAAGTGTTCAGTGAAACCTGCCCGGAGTCTGAGTGGTGACTCTGCACTCACCCTCCTAGCCCAGGCCTCTGAACCTGATCCTTGGCTGCGTACCACCCTTGGCCCGTACCATCCCAATGCTGAGGACAACTACATTTTCTGACACAGCCGAGATTACCCTCTGGCAAGATCTTGTTCAAATGTCAAATCTGGCCTCTTAAAAAAGGATAGAATAATTAGCTTTAAGAATTATATACATTAAATCTAGGCACACAAATAGTAAGAATTTTGTGCCTAATAGGCATCATGCTTAAGGGTTACTACATTTAATTTGCAAAATATCCTCGATGAGAAGTTTAAGGCAAAAAATTCACTTCTTTCAACCTCAAAGAAGAAAAAGGCAAGGCCATAGATACTAGGAAATTAATACCAATGAATAACTAAAAAAAAAAAATAGAGATAGATTATTTTTCTTTTTTTCTTCCCCCCCCCTTTGGGTTCTAGGTATTAAATTCAGGGGTACCTTTCCAGCCCCAGACCTTTTTTTTTTTTTTTTTTTTCCTTTTGCAGTCAACCTATAAGATTACAAGTATGGCCACTTAGGTAAGATTGATCTAATAGGTAAATGAATCATCTAGAAAGCATATATGGAGAAAATAAAATCATTTTTAAGAATGGGTCTGGGTGTTTTGTTCACCCACCTATGTATTTGTCACCTACCTAGGCACACTGGACCAGGTGGTGCTAATTACAGTGTAATCTCAAATTATTATTTTCTGCTAAGAAAGCACGCAGACCTGCTACCACTTTTCCATCCACAGGTCTGGCTATCTTCACACTTGCTTCTAGTTATAATTCTGCAGTCTTCATTTTTGTGTTGACTTCTTTGAGAGTACAAATCCCTTTCTGACTGAATATTATTATTATCTATTTTAACTGTCTCCAATAATCCTGTGAATATCTTTGCATAATTCCTAACTTTTTGCTGTCATTTCTACAATATGTCATGACACCAAAGTATTTCCCTTTTCTGCCAAAAGTTACCATAAAAATAATTTGTATTTCAAGAACATTCACAAAGTAATATTGTCAACAGTAGCTGCATATATTGGCACAGTGGGAAAACAGCATTTGTGAAGAATAAAATGAAGTAAGACTTGAAAAGTGCTTCCAGTACTATGTGACACAAAGCATGGAGACAACCCCTATTTTTCTCTCTATTTTTTAGCATGCTTGATGTTTCATTTTCTTTTTGCATTTTTATTAGTACATATTTGCAAAACATAAAGATTACATTCATTGTGGGGGAATTACTACATGTAAATACCATATCTTAATTATATTTTCATCTGCTTTATCTCCTCTCCCTTCCTCCTTGATCTCTTTCCCTTTTACAAAAGGCTCACCTACCTGTTTACTATTATGATCATTCATTTTCTTCTTTAATTTTTTTTTATTCTGAGGTAAAACAAACCATCACTCTCTTAAGGCAGAATCATAATACATATTAACTTATATACATAGAGTTTTATAGATCAATAGAGTAATGAATATAGCTTCAGAAATTTAAAGGAAAATAGTAGGACATATTCTGAAATCACTTTTGTGCGAAATTTACAATCTTACCTTTGCTGCTTTTTTCCCCTCAGATTTCCACTGCTTAAGGAGAAAGTGGAGGCAAAGGAAACAAAAGAAGACAAAACAAAACAAGTAAACAAGAAAATCAAAATTTAACTTCAATTTGTTTACTGCCCATACACATTTTTAAAAGCTTATCAATATTCCCACTGCAATAGTACAAAATTGTTTTCTGTCATAAATACTTTACTCTCCCATGGTTTTTACTGGTTTCAGTAAAAGGATATAACAACAGCATTCTAAGTCTCATGCAGCAATATGAAGAGTCATATAAAAACTTTAGATATTCATAAAAAAATAAGTCATACATTTAACTTACAAAGGCATTGAATTAAAAAGGGCACTTTTGAACCAGATATCATGAAATATTTAGATCATTTGTCCTTATATATACAATCTCTTTTGTATAGGATGAAAATACTCCATGACGAATCAACCAAATATCTATATTTCTAATTAATAGAGTTCTCAAACATCCCTTCTCCGCAGATTTTATCTCAGTTCCTTGTTATTTCTAGAGTAATGTAAAAGTTCCAAAGAAAGCCTTCTTGAAAACAAAAACATCACCAAAACTTGGAATGGAGAGAGGGCTTATTCTGAAATACGACAAATGCAAAGAAAAATAATATTAATATTATAAGAGGATAAATGTCTTATATTTTTGTCTAGCTCCTTGTAACCAGGCCAAAAAGTTATACCTTTCCTGTCATTTTAAAGTAATTGCACTGGACATGTTGACACATGCTTGTAATCCCAGCACTCTGGAAGGTGAAGCAAGAAGACTGTTGTGAGTTCAAGGAAAGTATGGGCTACATAGTTAGTCCATGTCCCACTTGAACTAAATAATAGATCCCGTCTCAAAGAAAGTAATTTAAGCTTCCAAAATTAGAATTGAGGTAAATAACCACATACGAGCTTAATCCTATTGTCTAATAAAGTAAAACTGTATTTTTCTCCTCTTTCTTTGAGTATTTCTTTCAAAAAAATTCATCCATTGATGGCTCATAATAGATTTCAATTTGTTTATGAAAACAGTCTGAAAAAAGAAGTCTCAAATAATCTCTTCCAAGAAAATATTTGGACTTAAATATCTTTAAGCAATCAGTATTTATATGTCTCTTTATTATGAATAATAATGCTTGAATAACAGATTAAAATATTAACTTTTCAAAAGAAATAATTGCATAGACCAAAACTCTCAAAATCTGAATCATATATAAAGTCATAACATTAATAATATACTTCATTCTGTAAATCACAGTATATATCCTTTAATGGGTTCCCTACCAGAAGTAAATTTCAAGAACACAGTGAACTTTAATTAGGTGTTTTACCATGTATTACTGAACAATCCAAAAACATTAAGATCTTTAGTGATCCAACTCTGCACAAAAAAAAATACTAATCACATCTAACTTTATAAATTATTAAAAGAGCTATAGGAAAATCAAGACTTAATGTTTAAGCTAATAAAAACTTTGAGTTCACAATATCAGGATATGTTTAGTACTCTAATTATACATTTTATTTAATTTGTTATTTTTTCTGGCACTGGAGATGGAACTCAGGACCTTGTGCTTACCAGTCAAGTGCATAGCTGCTTAGCTATCCCCCTACCCCCTAATTATGTATTACAACTGACAGCATTGAAGGTGTTTTGTTTATTTTGCCTTTATTTCAGAATTTATACCTAGAAAAGCTTAAGATAAATGATGTAGAAAATTTTAATATGATGGTCTTTGCATTTTTCCATGCCACAGAGATACAATAAAATGTGTCATTGTGAGAGTGTCATAATGTCTTCTTACTTACAAACATTAATATTAAACTAAAGTTCAAAAATATATGGGTAGGTGTGCAAGTAGTTTGATAAATTAAACAAGATTTGATATAAGAATTTTTTTTTTCATAAAGTACCCACTCCAGAAGGGGGAAAGGCTTAACAGTAGTTTCTATTTGAAAATTATTTTTCCCCTTATTTAAAAACTGTCCCTCAAATAGCCAACCTTAAAACAATAAAATTATGCTTAAACTAAATTATGTATAACTAGAAGTAATAGAAAATTTAACCAGGCTAATGTTTATTGGCTCAGATTTCCATCATCTAAATTAATAATGTAATTGCATAGGTTGTTATTAACTGCTGTTTTAATACATTCTCTAACCAACACTCAGTGAATATTTCTCCTACTCAATCTATATTTCTAGATTTATAGAGGTAATTGAGTATAGTCTATAAGAGAAACAATATAGTATGCAAAGAAAGCAACAAGCTTTGTCAGTGCAAGAGCACAAGCCTAATAAGAAGCATCAAAACATTTCAGTCATTTCTCTTCTAAATCATGTAGTATGGTTACAGTTAAAAATAATGGTAAGTATTTGAGTACAGTTGAGAAAAATGTGATCAAATAATTCTGGTACCCCTTTATATCTGTACGCTTTTGCAATTGGTGGAAACAAGATATCCTTTTGTTGTCTGTTTAGGGAATATATATTCAGATCAAAAGCGTAAAACATAAAGTCAATAAGTACAATCCCCCCCACAAATATTCCTACCGTGCAGTCTTCCTAAAGAAGTCTTCCCGATTTTAGATTTTTTTCTTTACTTAGTTACATATAGTCTTTGTTCTTGCTTAAAATTAAGCATTTCTCTGTATTGTTGCCACTTACAGAGTGGTTGTACTGAACATAAGGAACAGGAAATTAAAATGGAGTATTACTCTGCCATAAGGAATGATAAATTTGAGTTATTTGTACTCAAATGGATGTACCTTGAGGACACACACATAAGTGAAATAAATAGGACACAGATGTTTAATTACTGTATCATTTCTGTGGTATGAGAAACTAAAGGTGTAAATGAGTTCTAAAATGTATGCTAGTACTGGGAAACAGAAAGAAAATGTTCAAAGGGAAAAGAGGAATAGGAGCTGGTAAAGAGGGGAATGGAAACCTGTGATGGTAAAAGAAAAGGAAATGAAGCTTATGTATATAGGTGGAACAGGGCTGTAGCCTGGGCAGAAGAATGGGAAAAAAAATGAGAATCAGGATGTGTCATGTACAAGTACAAACCCTCAATGTTGAATGCGATTATAACATATACATAAAATGTATCAATAAAATCAATTTAAAAAACATAAGACTCATGATAGAAGAAAGAACAACATGGGAATTGAAAGTCAAGAAACTATATCTTTACACAGTTACCAAAAACAGGAAGAAACCTGCCAGAGATCAGATACTAGAACCTATCCTCAGTCACTACCCTTTTCCTGCTAATTAAGAACAAAGCAGAAGAGAACATGTAGAGGAGATGGTACACTTCATGAGGACACATGAACTTTAAAAATGACTATAAGCTCACCTAACAAGCGCAAATTATCATTACATATATGTTTGTTGTGTCAGGTGAAATATCACCTTGAGATTTATATGAATGTGCAAGATGAAAGAAAGGTACTTGTTAGAGTAATCCTGGCAACCTTTCATAGGCCCGAGAATGTGCATGATGGTGCCTTTTCTGAATGTCATGGTCACAATGTTGCTATAAAGGACATCCTTAAGAAATATTTGTGTCATATATGAATGAAACTACAGATGAGTTTCTTTCTTGTGTTTATACAAAATGTAAGGGTGTGTGTATGTGTTGTGTGTGTTTTCCAGCTGGGGAGTTAGTTTTGCATTTGAAATTTTTTAAACTTCAGAGCCTCAAAATGTGCCTGATAAAAAGGACTCCTACAATAAATATTTATAGAATGAATTAAAGATATACTATTCTACTGTTTAAATTTGTGATTCTAGGTAATTACAGCTGGTGTATAATAATTGATTATGAATCTCGGTTAAAAACATAAATTCTGGAGCTGTATTGTGTGGGCTCACTTTCTAGCATTGTGACTTATTACTCATGCTACCTGAATGCATCTTTCTCGCTGTTCTTTTGCTCAGTCTCTGTTATGGCTTCTACCTAGATATCCTCCCAAAGTCTTTTGCTTTCATTTGAGCTGGCTGTATCTAGGCTATATAATAAAGGGATTAAAGGTGTATGGTATTGTATAATTCTACTAATTGGATTTAACATAGTTTTAGGGGTAGATAATTCAAGCCCTACCCGGGCATGGGTGGTACCAATCAATAGGTTTCCAGTCTGGATGAAATATAAAGGGAATGATGAAAGACAGGCTCCTCGTTACTGGTTACTGCTTGCTGCCTGCCATAGACTGTTTCTCCTTTGCAATACTCCTTTGCCCTGCCACATTGCTTTGGAGATAGCCAGCTATGGACTCAAAAATTTACACTCTGTGAGCTGAGATAAACCTTTGGTCCTTTAACTCTGCCTGTCTGATATTTTGTCTTAGCAACAAGAAAAGTAACTAAGATAGTCTCATTAACTACAGAGCAGAGAAACGAGTTTTTAACTTCAGAATGTGTGTGAGAAGAGTTAAATGAGGAAATTCATTCCTTCAAAAACAGTTGCCACTTGTAAGAGTTACATAAGTGCTATCTGCTGTTAGAAGTAATTTATTTTATTCTCTTTACTGTTGTATAGTTTATGTACTACCCAATTCATCAATTTAACATATCAAATCAACTTTTTAAGTATATGTATATGCATATATATACACACATATATATACATACACACATAAATATAACCAATACTACTGTCAGTATTAGAATAATATTTTTCTAAAAAAAACTTTGTATTCTTTCATGATCAGCCATATCCCCCACCCCATCATTCAACAAGCGCTAATCTATTTTCTGTCTCTAAAATTTTTCCTATTCTGGCTATGAAAATGGGATTAATGTAAAATATGGTACTTTTTATGGATTCTTAGAGTTAAAATAATTATTTCAAGGATCATTTTATTGTAGCATATTTTAGTAATAATTTTCATTTTGTATGGTCAAGCAATATTTTATTATATGCACTTAACACATTGTTTAAGCACTTATTCATTTTCTTTTGGTTTTTCTGTACATTATTGCTATTATGAATAATACTAGTATAAAAATGTGCACAAATGTTTTCATTTCTTATGGATACTTTGATGATAACTGTTGGTTCTTTTTGATGAAATTCTAGATTATTTTCTAGGAAAACTGACCTTTATACATTCTCTCCTGGAATGCATGAAGATTTCAGTTTCTTTACACCAAGATAGTAATTTATTTTTAAATTCTTAACTTCATAATTAATGACTGTTTATATCCAAATATTTTAAAACATTATATATTTATGTCCAAAAATAGTTTAGTTATATTTACAAAGTTATGTAGCATGAATATTCTGCTGCATGAACTAAATTAATTAGTCTGCAATATTACAATAACCTTCAATAAATTGCCAAAATTAACCTTTAGGAGACAGAAAAGGTACCCCTCTTTCTTGATATCAGTGTCTGTTATATGAAACACATATTTTAAATACTAAAAATATTTTTAAAATAACAAATGCATTTAAATAGTTACCAAATTACTAAAGTTCCAACTGTTTTAGATCACATTTAGAGTCCAAATAAAAGGACAGGAAAAAAAGGACAAAGCACAAAAAAAAAAAAAAAAAAAAAAAAAAAAAAAAAAAAAAAAAAAAAAAAAAAAAAAAAAAAAAAAAAAAAAAAAAGAAAACAAGGAATCAATAAAAATAAATTAAGTGTAGTTTAAATGAGTTTTCACAGGTCTTCTACCTTCTAATTGGAACAAGAAAGATTACTCAAAGTACCAGAATACAGTAAAATTAAAGATATACTATATTTGTACCTTTTACCAGGAGTTACAGCTGAGTTATACCAGAGAACTTTTTTTTCTCATGTAATTATTGGATATATTCAAAACCTCACTCTTTTCCTGAAATTTTCTTACATCTGACACTAATAAAAACAATGTGCCAGAAACATCTGTTTTTGAAACTATTGCATGGCATTCAAAATGATTTCATTTTTAATTGTTTTAATTTTGTGTAAAGATACCTCTGCTTGCTGCCAAAGATGTATGCAATTGTCTGCAAAATCATTTTAAATTGCAGATAATCTTTATATGTCATGCTTGTGAAATTTGAAAAATTGACTGAAGTTGTTGCATTATGTATATTTTAGCTTATAGATGTTTGTAAAATGCACATCAACACATAAAAGTATTATAAAATTAAACAATAGAATGCAAATGACAGGGTCGTGGATTTAGCTCAGTGGTTTGGGGGCCTGTTTTGCAAGCGCAAGGACCCAGTTTGATCCCAGGTAACCACATAACATACTGGGCGTGGAGACTCACTCACGCCCAGCAGCAACCAGCACCACACATCACAGTGCTGGGCGTGGTGGCTCATGCCTGTAATCCCAGCACTCGGAAGGCAGAGGCAGGAGGATTGCTGTGATGTCAGTTTGAGGCTGAGCTCAGGGCCAGCCTGGACTACAAAGCTAGACCCTGTCAAAAAATATAATACCTATATTACCCTAATTTTTTTCTGATCCAGTTGATAATGTCTATCTCTCAATTTCAGCTCATTCATACAGTGATGAAATCTTCCCCAGCTAGCTCACATGGGTAGATGCTGAAATCTACTTCTCATTTCAGTCTCTGTTCAATGGAATAAACCTTTTTTCTCATGAAGACTATATCTCACCATGTGGTCTCATGTGTGCTATTTATAAACAGGCAAGTTTAGCAAAAGCCTGATTGATATTATGTACAGAGTGTCTAAATCAGAGAAGAATTAAAGGGATAAGATCCTAAAGCAACTTAACAGTTTAACATGGAAGCCAGGCACAAAAATATGTATTGTATTTTACTTGTTATAATGGGAAAATGAGTAAAATATACCACAAGAAGCGGAGTTTGGTGTATAATATGTCTGTTATCTCTCTAAATTTCGTATTTCCTATCTGTAAACTGAACATAATGATAACCCTTCCTACTGTTAGAAGTTATTTTGAATGACAAATAAAGTTCTCTTTAACCTACTCCTCCTTCCTTTCTTCTAGTCTTTTCACTACTGTTCTTGGCATCTACTTTTATTTTTCTCTAGTACTGAGGATTAAACCAAGGGCTAGGTAAGTGTTGTACCATAGAGGTCAATCATTTGTACATTTTATTTTATTTTATGACAGTGTCTTGCTAATTTGATCAGGCTGGCCTTGAACTTCTGATCTCTGGCCTCAGTCTTCCTCAGTAGCGGGGATTCCATGTTTATGTCACCGCATTCACATAGTGACATCTACTATTTTCAAATGTCTTCTGAATCAGACACTTTCTTAGGTATTTAATATACATTATTTCAATAAATTCTTAAATGTCTCATCATTTCCTGTACTATTTGTGAAAACAGAAGCACAGAGGTTATTGCTATTTGTCAAGATAAAATAAACTATAAATAAGAATGTGAATATAGTGGGTCAGGGAGTTAGCTCAGTGGTCCTGGCACCTGTCTTGCAAGCGCAAGGACCCGGGTTTGATTCTCTGGTAACCACATACCTATACTGGGCGTGGAGACTCACGCCCAGCAGCAACCAGTACCACATACCACAGTGCCGGGCGTGGTGGCTCATGCCTGTAATCCCAGCACTCGGGAGGCAGAGGCAGGAGGATTGCTGTGATGTGTGATGTGAGTTTGAGGCTGAGCTCAGGGCCAGCCTGAACCACAAAGTGAGACCCTGTCACAAAAAACTTAAAAAAAAAAAAAAAAAAAAAAAAAGAATGTGAATAGCTTTTCACTGTGTTCTGCTATATAACTTAGAAAGAAATAGATGCTGCTAGGATTTGATGAGCTGTATACCCTGACACTTAGCAGTAAACAAATTAGATGACACATAATATTTCAAGTAAACATGATCACTTGTAAATAGATGAAAATTATATAATCTTCCTTTTATTAACTCAATGATTAGGACAGAAAAAGAATATTAAAATGCATTTCTGCAGTGTAGTATTCACATTGATTTTATTGTTGGTGAAATATATTTATATTTATCTAATGGAGATCTCTGAGTTAACTTTCCCTTAAAAATTTACAATTATATGTATGTGTATATGTATAAGCTATTAGAATATCTACTATTAGAATAATGTTAGTTATTAACTATTTGCTATTTTTACATATGTAAGTAACATTATTAATTCCATAACCTGGGGCATTCACTACTAATTCATTTATTTTCTATAATATGTGCAAACTACTATCTTGAGAAATTGGCAAAATTCCAATTAATTTCAGTTCTTTGTCCATTTTCAGATGCAAGAGAGTGACCTACCTGTGGTTAAAAGACAGAATATCTCCCTTTCTCAAAGGAGGTGTTATCCAATGTGACAATAGTGAAGAATCTACAGCGTTGAATTAATTTTATCTTCTTATAGTACACCATTTGTAATTCATTCATTCATTCATTCACTAGTCTAGTTACTTATTCATTCATTTGCTATTCACCAGTCTAGCTAGTACATTATTGTCAGGCTAGACATTGTCATCTGGGCTTCAAGAAAGATTAAAATTTCCATAAAGTAGTAGAGCAGAGACTAGATGATTATAACCATTGTGATATTGAAATAGTTTGGAAGCATTTTCTTTTCATTAATGAGCATGTAGTTGTATAATTTTATTTCTCAGAGTCAGATTTTTAAATATTTATGATTTTAGCAGAGACATAAATTGAACATTAACTAAAACCAAAGGTTAATATTTAGCACAGCTCAACTTCAATATCTATGATGCTGCCAGATTTCCATAAGACAGAAATAAAAGCCATCTTCCTGAGTGATCCTTGAAGTGTTAAATTATCAAAGGTTTGCATTAAAACTGCATAAGATAGGGTCTAAGCTTTATGTAAAAGGTATTTCATTCCTCTAGAGGCTCATCTGCCTCAGGCATCTTACCAGAATTTAGCTCTTGAAGTTTCTATAATAGTTTAAGGTTATATATTTCTTACTGATTTAAGAAGCAACCATATCTTTATTTCTAGTTAGCCATATTAATGTTACTTTTGGGTGGGCTTTGGTAGGTGAAGAAATTTTGGGGGATTATAGCTGCCCGGCTCTTAGGATTTGGGATCCAGTATGAGAGATAGATCACTGGATTTGTGGCCTCAGTATACTTCTTCTTTCCCTCTTCACTTACATCCTCTCTCTCTGCTTCCTGCTTGCCCTGCCATGAGTACTCCTCCTCTGCCATGCAGTCCTATCTTGGAGTCAGCTGACTATGTATTGTGGACTCTGCAAACTGGGAGTCAAATGAAACTTTCCTCCCTAGAGCTGTGGATGTTGGATATTGTGCCCTAATGACATGTAAGTAACTAAGACAAACAGCAAGGACAATATGAAAAATAAATACTTTCTCTCATGCATAAAAATATGTTTAACAATATATTAGCAAAACAAATACAATGTATGAAAAGAATTAAGTACTATACTTGAAATTTTATGTTAAATACTAAATTTACTAAATACTAATTTACTAATAATACTACTTATAGTATTTAATTTAAATACTATAATTTCTGCTATGTAGGACTTCATCAACATCTAAACATCAACGCAATTCACCACATTAACAGATTAAAGAGAAAAGACTGTATAGTTCAATTACCCAATAAAGAAAATGAATTTGGTAAAAAATCAGTACACGCTCACAAAAGTTACAGTGGGTTAAGAATGACTTCTACTGACCGAATCTGCGCCTGGGTTGGAGCTTGCTGGCCTTCAGGCCTACACCAGAGGAAAGCCCAGGGACTGAGTTTAGCAGCGGGCGGCTCTGGAAGCAGTGACTGTGCCACCGAATCTGCGCCGGGTTTGGAGCTTTCTGGCCTCCAGGCCCGCGCCGGAAGAGCACCCAGGGACTGAGTTTAGCAGCGGGCGGCTCAGGAGACGGCGACTGCGGCACCGAATCTGTGTCGCCGAATTTGCACTGGGGTTAGAGCTTACTGGCCTCTAGGCCCACGCCAGAAGAGCGCCCAGGGACTGAGTTCAGCAGCGGGCGGTTCGGGAAACAGCGACTGCGGCACCCAGTCTGCGTCACTGAATCTGCGCCGGGGTTAGAGCTTACTGGCCTCCAGGCCCACAGAGCGCCCAGGGACTGAGGATAGCAGCCAGCGGCTCAGGAAACTGCGACTGCGGCACTGAGTCTGCGTCACCGAATCTGCACCGGGGTTGGAGTTTACTTGTCTCCAGGCCCACACCGGAAGAGCACCCAGGGACTGAGGTAAGCAGCGGGAGACTGTGGCACCGAGTCTGCATCACCGAATCTGCGCCAGGGTTAGAGTTTACTGGCCTCCAGGCCCACAGAGCGCCCAGGGACTGAGGTTAGCAGTGGGCGGCTCGGGAAACGGTGACTGCGGCACTGAGTCTGTGTCACCGAATCTGCGCCACGGTTAGAGCTTACTGGCCTCCAGCCCTACGCCAGAAGAACACCCAGGGACTGAGTTTAGCAGCGGGCAGCTCGAGAAACGGCGACTGTACCACCGAATCTGCGCCGGGGTTGGAGCTTGCTGGCCTCCAGGCCCAAGCCGGAAGAGCACCCAGGGACTGAGTTTAGTGGCGGGCGGCTCGGGAGGCAGCGACTGCGGCACCTAGTCTGTGTTACCAGATCTGCACCGTGGTTAGAGCTTACTGGCCTCCAGGCCTGCGCTGGAGGAGCGCCCATGGACTGACTTTAGTGGCGGGCGGCTCGGGAGGCGGCGACTGCGGCACCTAGTCTGTGTCACTGAATCTGCGCCATGGTTAGAGCTTACTGGCCTCCAGGCCCACGCCAGAAGAGCGCCCAGGGACTGGGTTTGGAAGAGGGCGGCTCGGGAAATGGCGACTGTGCCACCGAACCTGCAACAGGGTTGGAGCTTGCTGGCCTCCAGGCCCACGCCGGAAGAGCGCCAAGGGACTGAGTTTGGCAGCGGGCTGCTCAGGAAGCGGTGACTGTGGCACCCAGTCTGCGTCACCGAATCTGCACCGGGGTTGGAGCTTGCTGGCTTCCAGGCCTACGCCGGAAAAGCAACCAGGGACTGAGGTTAGCAGGTCAGAGTCTGATTTTCTCCACAGTAACAGCAGAAGCACATCCAGTCAGCTTGTATTGGTGAGTAGGTGGGCCTGTTGGAACAACAGCCCCTACCATTGCAACTGCACAGGGCCTACAGCCTACTGGCCTCCAGGCTGACTTCACAAGTGAGCCCAGAGATTCTGTATTGCTGAGCAGGTAGGCCCATTGCAACCTCAGACAGTGCCATTGTAGCAGTTCAGGAGCCACAGTCTCCCTGCCTCTAAAGCAGACAGGAGAAGGTGTTCTGACTGTATTGATTGAGTGCCTCATATGGTGTGCCAGAACTAGGGGTTTTTCTTTAGGTTCCCATACAGACTACAAAGAACAACCCAGGAAACACTGCTATTTTAAGGTTCCTAACTGTTAGGAGGAAAGTGACTTGCAACAAACAGCTCCAGAAAACAGGGCAGGTCAGAGATGAGGAAACACTCAAAATCTCAAACACAAAGATCCTCACCTCCAAGTAACACAGGGGGAAGGGAAATAGAGAAGTGTGAAGCCCAGTATCCAGGGCCCTCGGAAATGGTAACCAAAGCAGATCTAGTAAAATGGAAATCAGAACTGATCTCTGAGAAGAAAGCAGAGATATTGGACACTGTCAACATGATGATTAATAAAGCTAAAGAGGAAATCATGCAGTTGATAGAATCCAAGATTGCAAAAGCAATGGAACCTTTTAAACACCTACAAGCAGAAGCCCACGAAATTAAGAAAGAAAATGAAAGCTTGCGCAATAGAATGAATTTGGCAGAAGACCGAATTTCGGAACTAGAAGACAGGATCGCAACCAATGAACTGGAAAGGCATAATCTATGGAAAAAAGTAAGCGATAATGAAAAGTCAATCCAACAGCTCCTAGATGATTCAAAGAAGAATAACATAAGATTGATTGGAGTCATTGAGGAAGCAGGAGACAATGCTAAAGACATCAAAAAGCTATTCACAGAGAAAATGGCAGAAAACTTCACAGAAAAAGGTAAACAATTGGACATACAAATATATGAAGCATACAGAACGCAACATGCTCGTGACACGAAAAAATCTACACCTAGGCATAAAATCATATAAGTCCCAGATATCCAAAAAAAGAATGAAATACTGAAAGCAACCAGAGAAAAGAAAACAGTTACATTCCAAGGGAAGCCCGTCAGGATCACAGCGGACTTCTCAACTCAAACACTCAATGCAAGAAGAGCCTGAAGTGAAGTCTTCCAAGCCCTAAAGGAAAACACCTTCCAACCCAGACTGATGTATCCTTCCAAACTATCCTTCAAAATTGATGAGGAAATAAGATACTTTCATGACAAAGAACACCTGAAAAATTTCACAAATACGAAAACTGTGCCCCAAAACATTTTAAAGAATATCTTGGAGAAAAATAAGGAAAGTTACAAATCCAAGAGACCTAACCGAGTCAACTCATGGGACCAAACAAGAAACTCATGGGAAAGGGAAGAAGTAGAATAACACAGCCAAGAACAGGAAAACATGGCAGCACTAAATTTACCTATATCAGTCATAACGATTAATGTCAGTGGACTCAACACGCCAATTAAGAGATACAGACTGGCAGAGTGGATCAAAAAACAAGATCGTACAATCTGCTGCATACAAGAAACACACCTAATTCAGAAAGAAACCCATGGACTAAAAGTAAAGGGATGGAAAACAATACTCCATGCGACTGGAAACAGCAGGAAAGCAGGAGTGGCGATTTTATTTGCAGACAAAATAGACTTCAAGCCAAAGCTGATAAAGAAAGATAAAGATGGACACTATCTTTTAGTTCAGGGAAAAATCCAAGAGACAGAAATCACAATCTTAAATATCTATGCTCCAAATTCTAATGCAGCCGACTATATAAAACAAATATTAATGGGGGCCGGGGAGTTAGCTCAGTGGTTCCAGCGCCTGTCTTGCAAGCGCAAGGGCCCGGGTTCGATTCTCCGGAAACCACATAACAATACTGGGTGTGGAGACCCACACCCAGCAGCAACCAGTACCACATACCACAGTGCCGGGCGTGGTGGTTCACGCCTGTAATCCCAGCACTCCGGAGGCAGAGGCAGGAGGATTGTGATGTGAGTTGGAGGCTGAGCTCAGGGCCAGCCTGAACCACAAAGTGAGACCCTGTCTCAAAAAACCTAAAAAAAAAAAAAAAAAGAGTCAAAAAAAAAAAAAAATATTAATGGACTAGAAAAACCAAATAAACTCCAATACAATAATAGTAGGGGACCTCAATACCCCACTGTCACAAAGAGACAGATCGACGGGACAAAAAGTCACTAAGGAAATCCTTGAGCTCAACCAGACTCTTCAACAAATGGACTTAATAGATGCCTACAGAGTATTTCATCCCACAAAGTCAGAATATACATTCTTCTCAGATGCTCATGGATCATTCTCCAAAATAGACCATGTGCTCCTTCATAAAACAAGTTTAAGCAAATATAAAGGGATTGAAGTTTTCCCTTGTATACTGTCGGACCATGGTGCCCTGAAATTGGAGCTGAATAGCAAAGGAAAGCCCAGGATCTTCACAAACACATGGAAACTGAACAACACTCTGCTGACCAACCAATGGGTCACAGAAGAAATTAGAGAAAAAATCGAGCAGTTCTTACAACTAAACAATAACCCCAGTACAACATATAGAAATTTATGGGACACAATGAAAGCAGTTCTATGAGGAAAATTCATAGCAGTGAAAGCCTACATCCAGAAAATGGAGCAAGCTCAAATAAACAACTTAATGTTGCACCTCAAGCAGCTAGAAAGAGAGGAGCAAAACGAACCCAAAGCTCGCACTAGGCAAGAAATTATAAGGATCAAGGCAGAAATTAATGCAATAGAAACCAAGAGGACGGTTCAAAAAATCAATCAATCCAAAAGTTGGTTCTTTGAGAGGATTAACAAAATTGATAGACCCTTAGCCAACCTCATTAAAGAAAGGAAGGAAAAGGCTCATATCTATGCTATTAGGAATGAGAAT
Source organism: Petromus typicus (assembly GCA_004026965.1). NCBI lineage: Eukaryota > Metazoa > Chordata > Mammalia > Rodentia > Petromuridae > Petromus > Petromus typicus. Next base: position 118 of record PVIR01014986.1, on the reverse strand, counting down.
GGAGAAATTACTACCAACCCAGAGGAAGTCCAGAGGATAATAAACACCTACTTTGAAAATTTATACTTTAATAAAATGGAAAATGTAGAAGAAATGGATAGATTTCTAGACACATATG